>CAUYSK010125899.1:0-31037 GCA_963575035.1 Avahi laniger
CGGCACCCATTAGGTGTGAGTATACCCCAACCACCACCCCCCCCCACCAGCCCCACCCCGGATGAATGTTAATAAATATGTGTAATTAAGTGTCGAAAAGTTAAAAAAAAACAGATGGTAAGTACATGTGGTGCTTGTTTCTCTGTATTTGCTCAGGAAGCTCTGTTTTTCATTGTCTGTCTGTCATGTCATATCCCTCTCATGGTCAGACAGAAACTTAAGGCAAATAGCTGTTCTTTTTTTAAAATTTGGAGTGAAAAATGGAAGTTCTGACGTGTGTCCTGTCCTGCTATCCATCGCCTCACCCATGCTGCTTCTTGGAAGACCAGGACCAGAGACCACACTCACGCTGGGAAGCCTGGATGTTCATCGAGGGCTGCGATGAGCTTGGCGATGCTGAGAGGGAGGAAGAGGCGCTGTTGCTCCCTGTGTTCAGGAGGCATCTAGATGTTTTAAGGGATTAGATTCCCAAATGCTAATCCCTGCCTGGCATTGGGCGGAGAAGGAGGCTCTGCCTTAGGTGAAGTGTTTTTCTTTTTCCTTGCGTCCCTCCTTGCTTGCCGTTTCTTTTTGCTTTTTCTCCTCTGCCCCTTCCGACTTTCATTGACTCCAGCCTCGTCCCCGGAGGTCCCAAAGGTAAGGGAGAAAGCCCTGCGGAAGGAGTCAGGAATCCCTGCTGTGCTTATAAACAATCCCAACATTTATAACTCCCTGTATTCATTTCTCCTTTTGCAAAATGGGGGTAATTATATCTCATGGACTTGTGTGGTAATCTAATATAACAATAATGTGGACAAGTCCAAGTGCAATGGCACAGCTATTATGATTTCTTACCCACTTCATCTAGTCTCATTAGTTTTCAGCACTAATTTTTCCAGAAGCTTGCCATGATTTTCTCCCTCTCTGGAGGTTTTTCTTGGAGAATAGAGTCTGGGTAACATTTGCTTGGCCTTGTTTACACTTTCTTTTGATCTTCTTTTCCCTTCCCTGATTCAGTGGTTCTCTTGGATTCTGTCTCAAAGGAGGGGTTGGCAGCCTGTGGCTGTATCTAGGCATAAAATCACTGAAACTCCATGACGTCAGCTGTAAGTAGAACAGCAGAGTTCCCAGTGTGGCTGGCACCAAACTGCTTGGTCCCATGTGCAGCATGGCTGGAGGTTTTTTTGGCCCCTGAAAACTGTCCCTTTGATCATCTGAGGACATGGCTACAACTATGGTCACTGGACAGAAGGCGTATGCCAGTCAGTAGAGGATGGTCTCTCTATACTGTGCAATTACTACTTAGGACATGCGGCATCAAATTACTGCCTGGGACTCCTACCTGTTTTAGTTATTATGGCACCACAGAAAAGGACTTCGATTTTGTGTGAGCTTGGCCAAGTCATGTTGCCTCTGCAAGCCTTGATTTCCTTGTGTGTTAAGTGTCCATTAAATGGAAATTCTATCCACCTTGTTTGTTTGGGTGACTTGCCAAGAGTATCAGATGAATTACAGCCTGTGAAAGAGTTTTGAAAATTGTGAAAGTTTGAAGGGTGAGCATATGATGCTTGACCCTTTAAAGGGTTTCTTGAAAATGCAGTTACTCCACGAGGTAGTGCTAGCAAAATCTCATAACTCATTCCTCTGAGTAGAAAACTTTTTGGGGAGAGGGTTCAGGTTTATTTTTGGTTCTAACATACTCAAGTTAACACAATATATTTGAGCTTCTTATGGAATCCCTACCATGTGTCAAGCCTGTGCTAGGCAAAAGCGGATGGGGTGGCACAGAGATTAGTCACAGAGCAGTTTTGTCCCCCAAGGTCACATCTGCCTGTGATAGGGCCCATTGCCCTCTTAGCTGATTTTCACTCTTGGCAAAGCCACATGCACGTTAGTCTAGGTCCTTTTGAAAGGAGCACTTGTGGCAAGAATTGAAGCACTAACAATTTATTCGGAAGGTACGAGCTCAAGTCGTGGAGGGTGAAGGCAGGAAGGGGGAGGTGCGGCAAGGAAAGATGCAGAGTGATGCAAGGCCACCTGCTACTCTGCTGGCCAGAGGCTCATGTGAGCCTTGCAGAGACAACTAGAGCCTCAACAGGCATAGTCACTTGGTGTACTGGACTTCTTGGGAAGGTTGGCAGGGAAAAAAACACACTTGGAAGCAGTCCGTACTGGGGAGAAAAGTGAGTACTTATCTGTTCGGTTCCCTTCCAGTTCCATGTTTCACTGGTCAAGGTTCCATCCAGAGGGAGTTCACCTGGCCCTGAGTGGATGCTCAGAAACCCAGATCCCATATCCCATGATGCTGTGCTTCATACAGATGGAGAAATGGGGGGCAGCTTGGGACAGGTGGGGTCCAGCCAAAAGAAAGAGGGTGAGACACAGTTGGGGGTATCTGAGACGGAGAAGGCACAAAGGCTCCGGGTCCTATACACCAATCTTCCTGCTCCAGGCTAGGAGAACTTAGAGTCCCACTGAGCGAGGGCTGGGTGTGGCTCACCTTCTAGGTCCCATTCTTCCCTCCATCGTGGGGAAGAGCCTGCATCCATCCTACTGGTAAGTCCAGGGCTTACCAGTAACTGAAGGGTTTCTGCTGCCCACCCCAGCTTCCCCTGCAGACACAATCCAGCCTCATCCTTTCCACAATCCCTTACGAGAGGCCCAGATTCTTATTACGAAACACTATGGATTTTTAGAGTAAAAAAAATCTATAGAGAGACTTCAGAAACAGTCTAGGGAGATTATAAAGAAATGTGGGCCAGTTTTCCAAGGAGATTTTGTAGCATATTCAATAGCGCTCATGTCATGAAAGGCCTGTAGAGGTTTCCTCAGCCAAGGCTGGCCCTGAATTATGATTCCCCGATGCAGAGCCCGGCAAAAGGTCACAGCATAACAGATTAGGGCTTGATTCTGCGGCACTTATAAAAATAGAGCCACCCCACTAAAATGCAGTGGGGATATTAATTTCCAGGGCTGGAGTTCAATTTAATAGAAAGACAGAGTAGAAAATAGAGCTGTCTCTTCAATCCCAATGGTCATAATAGAGCCCCACCCTGCACCTCTCTGGAAACTGTCTCCCAGCCAGCTCCCAGAAACACCAAAACCTGCCTCACGTGCTTTGCTTTCGATGATAACTGGAGCTGGGTAGCTGGAGGGACAGCAATTACTGTCCACAGATGAGGAACCTGAGGCACTCTCTCATGGGTGCAGAGCAAGCCCGAGGATGCCCCAGTTTGCAGTTAGTAAAATCCTACTCCCAAGAGGCAGCAGCAGACCACAGTTACATGCAACTTTCACACAAGAAGGAATGTTAGACATGTGCATGCCTACTGTGTGCTCAGCGCTGTGTGACGTGCGTGACATGTACACTTCACTGAATTTTGCAACGAATCTGATGGGTCAGTATTCTCTTCATTTATTAGGAAACTGAGGCTCAATGAGGTAAGGAAATTTGTCCAAATATATCCCACAGCTCTGGAGAGGCCCAGAGCTGAGAAGAACTGGTGCCAGGTAATCTGATTGGTGTAGTTTCACCCTCCTCGTGACCCCAAAATATTGGTTCTGCCTTCCCTGCCTGCCTCGGATCGGGAACTGCACCCGCCTTCACCTTAGTACCTGGCTCAGGGAGGGCTGTCCTGGCTGCTGAAAGCAGGTCACTCTAGTTGGGCACCCATGAGGAGCCTTCTGGAGAGGTGGGAGGATCTGATCTACCATTTCCTGAAATTAACCTGAAACTTTAACTGCAACTTTCTCTTCTCACATAAAACTCAGAGAAATGCCAGTCTCTAGACAGTTGAGAAGGACTGAGGGTAAATTTTTCAGTTAAGTAGGAATGGGAGCTCGAGAACTGAGATACTTGAAGGTCAGGCAAGGGACTTTGGGGATGGGGTACAGAAGGACAGATGGAGAGGCCCAGAGGTGTTACCATTTCTACAGTGGACTTAGAGTGCACATTCAAGCAGCATCTCCTGGGCCTATGGTGGCTCCTTCCCTGGATCCTCATTGTTGGTCAATAGTGGCTGTTAGTCCAGGCTGGAGCCCAGCAGGAAGGCTGACCCTGTGCTCAGTGGTGATGAAGCTCCTCAGCTGGTGTGAGGGTCCGAGACGCGTCAGCAGATGTTGCCCAAGCAGGTGTTTCGTACGAGGCCAGGTGCTCCTTCTGGAGGCAGAGAACAGAGGTGGAGACTAATCCTGGTGCTGTAGGTCTCGTATTAGCTTTGAGCTCGGCGCCACCTGGAGGGCAGGGCAGAAAAGGAAGGGAAAATCTCAGGACCAACCTCCAGGGGCTCCTGCTTCAGTGGAGGAGGAGGGATTCTGGTTTATGAAAATGGCATGAAAAATAGGGCTAAAATGCCCTAAAGAATATATACTGTGCCATATTTATTTCTTCATTTTGCAGGCCTGGCACGTAGACTCTATATGTTAATGTTGAAGAGAGAGTGGAGAAATGGAGAAAGCCAATAAGAGCACAGTGAACGGCATGGATTGGACCGGGGAGGTCAGAGGAGGGAGGGATTGGGCCCAGGGCAGGGTGGCTGAGGCTGCCAGGGCAGCTTTGTGTGACATAGTGACGTCGGGGTAGGAGATGCTGTGAGGTGTTGCCCAGATTTCCCTTTCAGGACTGAGGCACTTGTTTTCCCATCTGCTGGATGCATTGGAGGCTGGCCATTCCCAGTCCTCTGCAAGATTTGGTTTTTTCTCTTTGGTTTTGTCCCTCCCTGGGGACAACCCATGGTCTGTGACTCAATGGGCATGAGAGGGGTAAAGGCCTAACCCCATTGCTTCAACACAAGACAACTCTGAGGGCTGTCCCATCCCTCGAGTTGCCCAGAGGATCTGTGGGCTGAGACATTCTCGAGAGATAAGGTCATAAACGAAAGTGTAAAGGGGAGAGGCAAGCATCCCATGGGAGAAGAATTGCTTGTGTCAAGGTGCACGGGGGAGCTCAGACGGCAGATGTGAATGTGTTTAGTTGGAGCAGAGGATTACCTGGGATGAGTTTAAACTAGCCCGTGCATACTTCCAGCCTTGTGGGGTAGGAGAAAGAACTCTGGACAAGGAACTGTGGGGCCCAAATTCCATCCCTGGTTCTGAAACTAACTTGCTCTGGGACCTTGGCATGGCAACTTCATTTCCCTGAGTCTCACTGCCCTCATCCTTCGACAGTCAGCCCCCGTGCAAGGCCCTGTTGAGTGACAGCTGATGATGGCTTGTCTCCATGTGCCATGTAAGTCTTCTCTGCTGGACTCTGGGTTTCCAGAGAGCAGGGGCCAGGCGTCCTGTGTAACTTTGATGCTTGCTCTGCTCCCCCTTCCCTTTAAGAAGGCACTCCTTCTTTTTGTCCGCTCAGTGAATGCTGGTTTCCTGAGGCCCCTCCATTAGAAAGTCAGTCCCTGGTCCCCCGGGAGCCATGGTCTCTGTGCTCCTCAGGCTCTGCCAACAGCAAGTGAGTGACATTCTCCTGACTTACCCATTCTGCTTGTGCCTGATGCAACACATAACATCAGGGCCTGTGACAGTGCCCAGCACATGGGGGCTCTTAGGAGATCTCAGCTGAATTGAAGGAGGTGCTAACAAAGAAACACACATGAAGACACCCCACAAATACAATGTGCTGTTATAGTCTGCCGGCCCTGCTGCCTGGGTTTCACTGCATCCCTTCCTGGCTGCTCTCAGTGGCTATCAGGAGTATGAAGCTGTCAGGGCAGTGGTGACTCTGGTGAACTAATGAGGACATTATCTGAGTCAGTGCTAGCCACGTGACCCTCTCCTGTGCTCACAAATGGGCTCTCAGGTTCAGCTGTGGTCTGTGATACTTGTTACTGCAGCCTGCATCACACTCAAGAGGATTTCATTAGTGCTTGGAGAAATCTTCCTCCCTGGCCCTTTTCTCTCCTAAGAGTGAGCAGTTTTAATTGCATTCGATTACCTTTTGCAATGACTCAATGTCATCTAACCATTTTCTTATCTTCCAGCTACTCCAAGACTGTATTTATGCATGTAGCCTCCACCTACTTAGTGGATGTGAAATGGTTACAAGCACGACTCTGAGCGGGGGAGTAGGCTGATGTTCAGTGGCATTATGCTGCAAGTGTCACGGCCTCCATATTTGTGCACAGTGGAGAACCTATTTTCAGCTCATACCCCATCTGCAAGTTACTTTTCTAGGCAAAGAGAGCCTACTTCCCATCACCACAGTGTGACCAGAACACAGAGGTAGCTAGAGAGAATGAAAGATTTGGACCAGAATTGTTGGCTCTCAAATTTCAGTGAGTGGGAGAAGAACCCAGGAGTGTGTTACAGGGCAGGTGCCTGAACCGTCTCCTTGGAGGTTTTGGGTTGGTAGATCCAAAGTAGGGACTGGGCACTTACGTTTTTTAGTAACTCTTCAGGTTCTTTCAGTCCATGGGCCACACTTTGAGAACTACTACTGGGTTAGAAAAATGTGTCAGAGTCAGATAGCTGTGGAACTCCACACACCAAGAGAAAGGCTTTTCCTGCCTTTAATATTTAATTAGCAGCTGGTGAATGTAAACCCGTAAAGCTGTAAACAGTGATACAATACAGTTGATAAAGGCTTAAGGTTAGGGTGGCCATATGTCCTGTTTTGTCTGGGTTCGGTGTTGGTGTAGATCAATTAATACCTGTTCATTATTTTTCATGCCTCCTTTCCCCTTCAGAAAAGTGTCTGGGTTTGGATGATAAATTATAGAGTTATCCTACTTAAAATGAACTTTGAATAAGCTTTGAAAAGGAAAGAAACACTTTTTCCTGCAAACATACGCTCTAGATGAGTTCATCTCCCCAACCAGTGTCCTTAAGATCTGAGGGTTGGAGGAACAAGCACAAGTTTGCTGATTTCTCCTCTCTAATGTCCCCAGCTAAAGGATCAGCTCAGGAAGGTTAAAAGGGCCCTGATCTCATTGAGGTTTCTGTGGCATTAATGATTCAAAAAGGCCACCGGCATGTTTCCAGAAGCATAACAATCTTATTAAAATCATGGCTTACTCTCAATAAATTCAAATCTGTTTACATCCAACTTACTACATATGGCCACAGAAAAGCCTCCCTTTTTCCAATCTCAACAATTTTCTCTCTTGTTCGGCATTCAGATTTTATTTCCACAAACACAGAACTACATTCTATATTTGAGGATGTCATTTAAGGCCAAGAAACTCCAATAAAAAAAGCATTTATCAGCAGTAAAGTTTGTTTGAGGATTACCCACTGCGAATAAAGCCAAGCTCCCCTTTTAAACTGAAGCATGCTATTTCAGGAATGTGACCCCTTTCATGAATAAATGACATGGTGACATTTACAGATAAAGCAAGATTTAACTGCTATGAAAGGAGGTGACAAATGTCAGGATGTCAATAATGATCCGTGAACATAATGGTTTCTTGCCTGAGCTCTGAGCAGATACATAATGTAACTGCTGCCTGCCAGAGTTCTGCAGAGAACGAGCCCTGGGCTCTGGTAAGAGTCGAGAAGGCTCCCGGCACTATGAGTCTGGGGTGGTTGGTGTCTGAGGAGGGTCTGAGTGCCTTCTGGCCAATAAATGAGCCTGTTAATGCCTTCACATTCTCGCATACCTGGAAGGATTCAAGGTTTTCTACCTTCTATGGCTAAATGTTGTTAGAGTAGGATTCAGATGTTGTGAATACAGCTTTCTGGTTATGCCCTCATTTTCCAAAAGAGCCAAGAACGTAGAGAAAATGTCAGGAGAAAGTCTATGCCGTCACCGTCATGGTGAGACCAAGGCCATGGGTGGCGCCTGACCTGGTGGTGCAGGCATAGACACCCACACCGAGGTCGCCTTCTTTTCTGGCTAGGGCCAGCCAGCTGTCCCAACAGTATGTGACCAAAGTCACAGAGCACTCTACGGGAGAGTGCTGATGGCTCAGCTGGACTTAACCTGTACCTGCAAGACCCTTCCTCGGGCTGTCTCCCTGCCTTGCACTCTGCCATCGTTCCCTGCTGCTTCTGCTTTCACATCTCTGGAGCTGGGTTTTGCTTTCTTTGACTGGTCTTTTGTCTTCCCCCTTAAAATTAGATGTCCCGGCCGGTGGAAAATGTCTAACAACCAGCTCATGGCAAACAGCTCCCCATTAGTTTGTAGTTTTCTATGGTGTAAACGCTTCCCTGCCCTGCACAGCTGATTTTCAGTGACTTTTCAACGTGAAGTCACTGAACACTGAGTTGGGAACATACGCTGGCAACTGGCCCCAGCTTCAGCACCCTAAAGTGATCTGCGAGGAAGCCTGAGTGTGTATTTCTAGCCTGATGTCTGTCGGCAAGTCCAGCCCCATATATCCAGTTTGGAGGACAACTTCCTCTACGTCCGCTTACGCGGTTGCCCCGCCTGACCCTTTACCTCTTGCCTCCTAAAGTGCGTCAGCCCAACCCTTCTTCCTCGGCAGCGCTTTCCGGGTCTGGCTCGAGGCCTCCAGGTTTGTGAAAGCACCCCTACTCCCACCCCAGGTCTGGACGATGTTGTCTTTTCTCAGAACGTGTTAAAGCGCGTGTGTTTCCAGCTGTTATCGCATCAATGGTGCAATGAGAACAGGCTCTGAGGTGCCGCCTGACTTTCCCGCGGCCCTGCAGCCTGTCAGACCCGAGCTGTGATCCGAACCCAGCTTTCTAGAGTGTCAGAGCCCGGGCTTTCTCCCGGGTAGCACCTTGTCTTCCGTGACTGCCCGGCCCAAACCCTTGCCCCAGAGGGACCCGGGCCCTCCTCCGAGTTCCTGTGAGGGGCACTTCAGCAGTGGGGGCAGGAGTTGTTGACAGGTGTCATCCTGGAGCCTCTAGGCCCACAGAGTGGCACATTTTGCTCTCCTGTTTTCCAGCCCCTTGGTGCAGATGTGATTTTCTTGACAAATACCGTGGTCTTGTCCCCTGCAGCTGCCAGAAAAGCCGTGAACTTTAAGAACAAGAGCAGGTCAGGAGATGGGGTTGTCACAATCAGCGCCGACAGGCCGCCAGCCTCCGCCAGCAGTGTTGAGCAAGGCGTTGGGTATTTGCCTCAGCTGGGGGCAGTTTTCTCCATAAGGGGAGGCCTTTCTAAGACAAACAAAGCAATGTCCTTCCCACCCCTTTCTGTGCCGTGCAGGTCCAAATTACACACTCTGCCTCCTGTGTGAGGTGCCCATGCTTGGTCTCAGGTAAGGCAGAAGAAGCGAACACAAAGGGCAGCTCTCGTGCCGCCGGCTGGCGCAGGTGAGGACCGACAGGCCCTCTCTAGCCTTAGGCCTTCCCAGGCTCATCCTCTGGGTGGCTGATCTGAGTGACAGGATTTAGACCAGGGAAGGGAGATGTTTTCACTGGCTGGAAGAGACAAGGGCATTTTCTGGATGAGGAAGGGTGTGAGCAGAGCTTTGAAAGACAGCCAAGATTTGGGGTGGCTTCAGAAAGGAGGGCTGTGGCCAAGAAGAGGTTGAGAAGAGAGAACTGTTGTCCCCTCTCAACTCCACCTCCTACCTTCTTGCTGCTGCCCAGGAGAGCCCAGGCTGAGCAAGCGGATCCCAAGGAAAGAGGACAGAGGAACTGGCAGTGTTTTCGCACTAAAGCGTAAATGACTTCAGACCTTTTCCCGAAAGGGTGGAGTGCAGATCCTCTATGGCTTCTCCTGGAGATGAGGGGACTGCAGAGGAGGGAGGGCCAAGGTCATGGGGTCCGGGCTGCCACTGAGGAGCTCACTTCTCCGTGTGCAGACTGTGACCTCTGGCCATAGAGTGGTCCCTGCCTCGGCCATTCTGAGAGGCTGGAGACCACTATAGGTATCATGAGTGTGTGTGGTGGGGGGCCCTGCACCTCCTTAGCTGGCTCTGAGGCAATTAGGAGACTGACTGACAGTTTTTTTCCTCAACACTAACTCACTTCCATCCCACTTTACTCGTACAAGCTGACAAGATTTCAACTCGGGGTAGGAAACTCACGGTGCTGTCATAAAGTACATGTGGAGAAGAACTGCGAGGTAAATGCATTTCACTGGAAGTCAGTTTTGTCTGTGAGTTTCCTTGTGGTTGGAAGTTTCTTTGAAAACTTGGTGATTATTAAGATGTCAGTGGCAGGAGGATATTTGCGGCTGCCTCCCTGCCGCCTGGCCCTGTCTGCTCTGACAGTTCTCCTCCTTGGGCCTCTGCACACGCAGGGCAACGAAAGGAGAAGGATACCGGAGGGTGGTGGGTGGCAAAGGGTGCTCACAGAGCCTGGTCTGTGATGCTTGGTGCGCCCCCACCACCTGTGCTGAAGACCCTCCACGTGGCAGATCCCAGACAAGTGTGCAGCCAAAAAAAGGCACCACCACATGTAGCCAGCTGTTCGGTAATCTTGGGGTGGCCAAAGAATTTGTCTTCAAAGGAGCATTTAGCAGGCATTTTGATCATGCAAAAGCAAGAGAGGAAGAGAGTTTGAGGAGGAACTCAAACTGCCTGATGTCTGAGGGGCTGTCTGCCTGCAGCAAGGTCAGGGCAAAAGCTCTAGGAAGGTTCCTCTGAGCTTAACTGTTTTGCTTGGCTCCATAGAGTTGTGGACAGCAGAATGTGGGACTCCTGACTTGGGGAGCCTGGGAGGGGAGGACTCCAGCAAACCGCCCTCTGGGAGTGCCCAGCAGCACGGTGGGGCGCGTGGGTGTGTTTGCGAGTACAGGTGTGAGGGTCTGTTCTACCTTGGAACTGCATCGTTGAGAGTCACCAGCAGCAGTGGGTTCTGATGTTCGACGCTGAGCTTTGCTTTTCAGCACTGTTTTCCTGTTTATCCTCAGCGGGCATGAAGTTCTGACATTCTACAGTGGCAGCCTTGGTGTTGGGAATGAAAGGAGAGAGGGTGCCCACGTTGGGGACAGGCTGAGCAGGGGTTGGGGGGGACCTTGAGACTGGAGGCTGCCAGGGAGGGGCTCCAAGCACTGGCCTGAAAGGAGCAGTGAGGAGCCGCCCCTGGAAGACCTGACCACGTGCCTTTCCTGGGTTCACAGCAGTGCTAAGAGAGGGGAACCTGCTAAGAGGCATGGTCTCTCCATAGCCACAGAGCAGGAACTGGATTATTTTTATTTAGATAGAGACAGCTATGGTGATCCTAGAAGACAGGCACATTAGGAATACTTGCACTTACCTACGTATTACATACCATTATAAGCACTTTATTCATTCACAGACACCTGCTGAACACTATTTTGTGTCATTTGTCAAGGATGTGGAAAAGAAAAAGACCCAGTGTCTGTCCTGAAGAATCTTCATCTGGCTATTGCTCTGTGATGATGAAGATGGTGGTGAGGGTGATGATGATGATGACTACTGTCACAGCAGAGTCTTACAGGACAGGAAGTTTGCAGTCTCTGGCTCAGCCCAGAAATGGCTGTGGCTACTGAATGACACTTTGGCTTTGTGCTCCTATCCCAGGAGTCAACTGTGGGCTGTAGTGTTCTGACGGGAAAGGGCAGGGAGCTCAGAAGCAAGGGGAAAATGCACGCCCTCTCGTTCTGCGCAGGTAATCCCTTTCTGAGAATTTCTGGAGTCAAGAGCAAGGTGCCTCTAGGTTAGAACTGGCATTTCACAGATGGAGTCAAGTTTCTGCCTGGGTCATGCCTTCTGTGACTTTCATGTCTCTCTCTTCTGGATTGCAGGTTTCTGGAGGACAGAAACTGTCTCTGGGGAGCTGGGCATGGGGTCTGAGCACCCAGCAGCTCCCAACCTAACTTGGCTGAATTGAACAAAGGGCACAGCACCCACTTCAGAGACATTTCCTGTCTTTGCACCAGGTGGCTTGAAATTGTCAGCCACTGGTGTCCATAGCACTCGTGTCCCTGAGCAGGGTTTTTAGGTAGGCAGCCTCAGCCTTCCTCTCTGTGCCCTTTAATCCCCGTCTCTGAGCCTCCTTGATTCCTTCACCTGGAGACAACAGGACCCACATTTTCCTCCCTAAACTGTGTTCCAGAAGCCTCTGGCACTGGAAAGTGGCCCTTCTGCTCCAGGAGTGGTGTTCTCAGCATGACATCTCCAGAGGGGCAATGCTGTTTTCTGGCAATCAAGGGTCCAGCCTCAGCCTGTGCCTCTGTAAGATTTATTCTTTGGTCAGACTGGTCCAAATCCACAGTCTGCCGGAGTATCATCCTGACTCAGTGCCTAGAGGGAGTCCTGTGGCTGCTGCTGCCTAGAATGTGAGTCCAGGACAGTGGGCATCACTGATTTCCCTGATACTACCACAGCCTTGGAATGCTGCAGGAGGCAGGCAGAGGCTCTGCACTCTCAGAGCTTTGTCCTGTTGAAACGTTAGTGTGGTCATGGTCCAGGCAGCGTGGGAGAAGTTAGGGTCAATTAAATCTTTATTTGAACATATCCATGGAAGTCAACGGAGCATGTCTCAATGTGTTTAGAAGAAGTGTGTACACGTGTTATGTGTGTGCCTATCTCTGTGCATAGGCTCATGCATGTATGGGTCTGTATAAAAACACCACCAGTGTTGTTAAGAAATCAATATTTTAGTACATAAATCTAGAAGAAAATACTAAGCTATAGCTTGTACAAACTCTAGTTGCAAATATTTTCTTAACTACCGCACTGCAATAAGAAAATTACTTAAACAAGGGAATAAAACATAAAACCCAGTTTTCCTTTGACCACCCATCAACCTGTCCTGAGGTTCACTTCCTGTCCTGTCTCGCCACCCTGGGCACTGATGTCATGCGTGCAGTGCCACTGACCATTGACACAGGCAGCACGAGCAGGGCCAGCTGCTGGGGGTGCTGTTGGGTCAGGGACAGCAGCTGTGCCCCTGCTGCACTAGCGCTACCCTTAGAAGAACTGATGTCTGTGGCTTTTAAACTCCGAGGGTGAAGGGCATGATGCCAGTTTTCGGGTGTGGCATGTCTGTGAACGAGCAAAAGCAGTTGGGAAGCTATAAACATGTGCGTGTTATGGAGCAGTGTTGAGCAGCCAGGTCTCAAAGGCTGATGCTTTCCTCATATCCCACAGCTTTATGGCTCCATACTTTTAAATATTCATTTTCATTGCTCTACATGAGGACATAAAGTCAGAGTCAGACTGGTGGGTGCCAGTCCCTGCAGTCCTGACAGCCGTTTCCTTAGGAGAGTTGGGGAGAGTGTCATCCTCCCTCACCCTCCAGAGAAGGTGACAACTCCAGGCCCAAAAAGCTGGCCTGGCAGCTTCGGCCCCTCTGAGGGTGACCTGATAGAGTCAGCCTCCCAGCATTCTCTGCCGAGGGTCACTTTTCTCTTTATTCTTCTGCTGTAAGACCTGGTTAAGGCATCCTGTGTATCTGTCTGCAGGTGGCATTTATGCGCTCTTACCAGGGAGGACTTACACACCCCTCTTTTAACTCAGTGCCAGCCACAGCTCCTGGAATATGCCAGGTGTTCAGCCGCCACCTGTTGAGCTAATGAATGATTCTCCCACGTAAGCAACTTACATACTCTGCAGTGATCAGGGCTTTCACAAATAAATAACACTGGGTTGTGAATAAAATATACAGTGAGGAGAGCAAGTGATGAAGCCACATTGTCAAGGGAAGTGACCAGTGAGTTATTCATTCACTTTGCCACCCACTTTCAGTGCCCTGAGCCTGGCTGGCTTGCTGGAGGTGAGAGAATTTGAGGTGTAGCAGCAGTTCTCTGGTCAACACTGCCCAGGCGGGGCATAGATGACTGCGCTTTTGTTGCAGGTAAAGATCCTCTTCAAGGGCGTGGTCCTCACTATCAGTGACTCTAGTGACTAAAGAGAATTACTTGGCTGCGGCAACTGCTTGTTATTTATAACAGTTGACATAAGCAGAATGTACATTTTTTTCCTCTGGAAATACCCTCAACTTCTCTGACTTTTTGGTACTTGGTTATATCATAGAAACTCTAATCAGGCTGAGTCATTTCAGGTCTGTACACAATCACTGTTTCTGGACAGAGTGTCTATTATAGAGTTATCAAGAGATCTGGTTCTGGGGGAAGGACTCACAGCAAATACTAAATTCACCCATTTTATGACTCTGTTTGATTTTCTTAGAATGACATTCCTGTGCATTTCAGCCAAGGCCCAATGAGTGAAAAGCGGCCATTGAATGAGAAAGGAGGCTCAGATTTGGGGTCATGGAATGTCAAAATGTGTTGTTATAACACATAATGATGGAAGACCTGTCCATCTCAGCATTTCATAAGCACTTACTGTCTCCCATATATATTGCATTCCTTTAAAAGAGTTGGACACATTGGAGAAACAAATTATCCCCATGCTCGTGCTACTACCAGGTTTAGTCGTAATAACTAATGACACAGGGCTAGAGGCAGGAATGTGGTCTGCAGGCCCATGTGCAGGCATTTGCCATGGAGCATGTAGTCGCACTACAGCCACCAGAGCCACGCCTGGCTCCTCAGCTTCGCTTAAGAGATCACTTCTCCCACATCCTTCTGTGTGACCTTCTGTTGTCAGTGTCAGTATCAACTGTATGATCATAATCACAGGTCACAGAGCTCTTCCCCACCCACCAGTGACCTGGGTCCTTACATCACCCTGTGAGAAGGACCAGGCTGCCGAGGCCTCCATTTTACAGATCTATAAGGCTCAGAGAGATGAAGTGACTTATTCTGAACCATTCAGCTGATTGGAGAGTGGGCTGACCCCAGAGCTCAGGACTTCTGAATTCTAATCCATTGCTGTCTACACTGCCCAGCATGCTGCCACCCTAACCCAGGAAGTATCTTTCTGAAAATGAATGTCAAGTTCTCCCACTGATGCTTGACCTAAACAAGTCTTTTAAATTTTAGTCTTCAAAGTTTCTGCAGTAAACACCGGATTTATCCCTGAGCACTCTCATTTCCAGCCTCTCCCCTCCATTTCTGGGTGCCGGCCGGATGTCATTCCAGCATCATGAACGAGGCTCTTCCTGGTGCCTCCTTCTGATCTCTGCCCCTCTGTGTGCTCTTTGCGAAGACTCTGAAAGTACTCAGGCCTGGGTAGCTACTGAGCGTGAGATGTCCTAGTTAGCACCTCCTTGGAGAGGGGATTACAGAAAAGAACAGAGGTGAATGCAGCTATGCAAGGCGCAGAGCAGCTAATAAGCATTAGTTACATTACAACTTCAGAATCAAAACAGAGATGCAAGGTGGAAAATGCACCGAATGGTGAGTTAGGTGCATTTACCTCTGCGGTCCCCTGTCTCTTTCTTCTGGTAACTCCTCCAGTGCTTCTGAGAACCCACCTTCAGAGGATTTGTGCTTTTCCTTTTGAAAACATGTTCTCGGTAAAGGCACGAGATTCACCCACTGTGCTGTAAACGACTGCTGCTGGTTTTTGGGTGGACTTGGGAGATGGGAAGAAGGAAACGCCAAAGAAGAGGAGGAAGCTCTGGAGATAGGATTCCTGACCTTGGCTAGCATGTGGGTCTAGGATTGGACCAGGAGAAAGGATCTTTAGATGCTTACCCCAGGGTCAGCTGCCTAGGGGATGCTGCCCTTGAAGGGATGAGTAAAGATCTCCCGCCATGGCTGGGGGCTGGTGCTTAGAAAGGATTTAAGACACTGCAGCATTGCACCAGGAAGCTGTACTTTTGACTCAGTTCTGGGCATATCACAATCCCTTTCCTTCCAGAGCCAACTGAATTAATTGGGAAAGGGAGAGAGCCCCAGTGACTCGTGCTCTGACAAGCCCTTGGTCTCTTTGAGCTCTGGTGACAGGCAGCCAGACTTCAAAGGCCCCCGTGCCCTCCTCCTTTTGCCCTGCCTGTCAAGAGAGGCTGCTGAGGAGCAGGGCTGGGGCTGCAGGGAGGGCGGCCTGGGAGCAGGTCTCTCTGACATTTGTCCTTCCCTCACTGCCGACAGCCAACTCCAGATCGGCTCAGTACCCTGCTGCCACAGCCCCCAACCTCTCACACCAGGGAGACGGCGCGCGCCTCTAAATTTAGCAGGAGGAGGGAAAGGGGAGGTCAACGTGTCCGGGGTGAGGGCTGAAGGTGGAAGTGGAATAAAAGAGACAGTGGACAAGTGGGGGCAGCGAGAGAGAGAGAAGGGGTGGGGGGGGAGTTCTCATCAGAAGTAGCTGTGACAGATTGAGAGAGAGGAGAGTCTTTCAAAGAGTTTGTAAAAATGGAGAGTGTGACTCTCAGTCAGTACCGGGAGCATTGCTCATGTGTGCTAATGGAACAGTCAGTTTGCATTTGTGAGGAGGCTGAATTAGAGCTCTCTTTTAATGCAGCAGGAGCGCGTGAGCAGCTAAAGCTACTGTAACTGGAACAGGACCGGCGGCACCAGCATCTCTGTCCAGGAGAAGCAAGGCAATGGAAGGGTTGCTCACAACACGCCAACATGTGCCCCGACTGGAAACGGCACGTTCTATTACTTAGCTCATTTAATCCTTACAACCGTTGGGTGTGATAGCTTTCAGGATAATTTTCTTTTTTTGAATTACGGATTAAGCTGAGGCTCAATTTGCAGACTTTAAGTGACTAGTCTAGGATTCGGCTAGATCTGTCTGATCTTAAACTCATGCTCTTTCCACTCCTGTAATAAATGAATGTGACTGCCCTGAAATTCTCCCACCGGAATGCTGGTCTACGGTTCTGACCTCTTCCTTCAAAAATGCCACATTTCTTACATTGCTTTAAATGGACATAATAATGATTTGTCTGTTTAATTCCATGGCAATTTTGTTTACACTCTCGCTTAACTTAGCAAACCATGGCTGTCTTGAGGTGAACTCGGCTGACTTTCAGAAAGCTGCAGCCATCAGAACACAGCCTAAACTCTGAACCAAAGCACCTGTGAGGCTGGTTGGAGTTGTGATAGCTGATGTCTTTGATAGCCACTGCATGCCTGCATGCTCTTGCTCAAAAGGGTGCCCCTGGGCAAGAGAAGCACTTGGATGGAAACATGTCCCTGACCAGATAGGAGCACCATGTTCAGCAAGGAAACAGTGACAACATGGAAACAACACGCACCCTTTGAATTTTCCAATTCTCCAAGAAAGCTTTAAGAAAAAAAAAAAACAGCAGCTAAATAACAAGATTCAGAAGATTATCCTGAAGTCTATTTATTTATGATTGTACTATCACCACCTGTTGCTAGGCAACTGAGAGTTGAAACAGCCATCAGTGGGAGGACAAACATTCCCAGGTCCTTCCTCTGGCTCCACTGGCCTCAACGTAGGGCTTGGTGCTGGGCAGAAGCCGCGCGGCTGTCCTCTGCTTTGTGTCATTAACATGCCTAGCGGATGGCAGGCACTTCTACCCGTACCTTCTTGACCAAATAGGCAGATGAATGAAGGAAGGAATGTCCTAAAAGAAGTTTACTTTTTTTTTTTTAAAGCTAAACTCCCAGTGAATTCCAGAAGTACTTTTAAGTGGAGCAGGCCTCTGAGAGAAGTGTGTTTGTGAGCGTATGTGCATATGTGTGTACATGTGTATACATATATACTGTTGTGCTGTATAATGATGTTTTGGTTCATAATGGGCTACATATATAACAATGATTCCATAAGATTATAAGATCATATTTTTATTATATCTTTTCTAAGTTTTAGATATGTTTAGATACACAAATACTAACCTTTGTGTTGCAACTGCTTACAGTGTTGAGTACAGTAACATGCTGTCCAGGTTTGTAGCCTAGATGTAATAGGCTACACCATATAGCCCAGGTGTCTAGTAGGCCATAGCATCTAGGTTTGTGTAAGAGCACTCTATGATGTTCACACAATGATAAAATGGTGCATTTCTCAGAATGTATCCCTATTGTTAAGTGACACGTGATTGTATGTGTTTGTATGTGTGCATGTATATGTATGTGCGCATGTGTATGTGTGTGCACATGTGTGTTTGTAGGAGGGGAGGGGAGGGAAAGACAAGGTCCTGGGCAGTGGAGAAGAGGAAGGTTTGGGGGCTTTGGGGCTCTGTCAGGAGCCGCCATCCTGTCGACCACATACGCCACCATGCAGGTCACCCTGAGGTCCAGAGCCTGGCCCGACTCAGTCCCAGTGGCACACTTTCTCTGCAGCCCGTGTGATCACTACTGCTGCTGCTAGTGCCCGGGGCTGGCTGGAAAGGTGAGTTTTCTGCTTTCTAATCCACCAGGTTCACTTCTCCCACCCACCTGGTGGGTAGAGATGCTGACTCCCAGAGTGCTGTGGAGCATCGGACTTCCTGCTCTGAGCACGGATGCATCCACATGAGCAGTGCAGGTCTATTTGTTGTACAGGAAATAACTGCTGCATTATGAAACACCGTCCGTTTCTAGCTAATGTGCGTTGTTTCCCCTGAAGCTCTTTTTATGTTAAAGCCTGTCTTTCCCAGTGTTATCTGATGGTTTCCAAGGAGATGCCCTCCCTGGCCAAGCTCTTGCTGATGCTGGAGTTGGATATTATCTAGAAGCACTAAATACCGGCTTTGTTCACTCAGCTGCTCGGCTCTTTCTCCCTGGGCCTCCCCAGTTTCTCTTGAGGGTCCCTAATGGCTATGCGGAGAGAGGGAAAGGCTGTACCTGCCTTCCCACATCTTCCACAGTCACAGAGCTAGGCTTCCAGTTTGTTCTGATGGATTTTACTTGCTCATAATTTCCCATTCCAAGCTAATATAAGGACCTTGTTTGTTGCAGGTAGATTTTCCAAATTGAGACAAAGTTGAGGCATAGAAATATGCCAGTATCCATATGAAGAACAGAGACTCCTTCCTCAGAAGGATAGGTTAAGTTACTTATTCTGTCCATACCTCAGCTTTCTATCTCTGTAAAATGGAACCTCCTCAGTAATATCTAGAAACATCATCAACAGTTGCTGGAAACTTCAAGCAGGGAGCTTTACTTCCTCTTTCTTAGTCTTCTCTGACAGAAAGGTCCAAATATAGCTCCAGGCTGGCTTTTCATAATGTGACGAGAAGACAGGGCGTCCCTGAAGTTTGAGGGAGGCTGCTGTCACCATGGGAAGAGGGTTTGACAACTTGGGCAGTAGCCACACAAAGATACAATTTCTAATCTGTCAAAATTTCTTTTTCTTAGAAGCCCTGATTATATCAACACATTCTCTATCTGATCTGATGGTGTCTCTTAGACATTTTCTCCTTACAACTGTAACCCAAATCAATCAGATTATGTTGAAAATATATGCATATATATTACCTCTGGAACTGAATTTAAAGGTAATTCACATACATCTTAGTTTAGCCCTAGATTTCTGAGATGAGAAGCAGTAGAAGAGGACAAATAGGAATTGAGAAGAAACAAGAACTGTTTTTCCAAAGGAAAAAAAAAATCTATAAAAAAGACATCTGCACTCAAATGTTTATAGCAGCACAATTCACAATTGTAAAGATGTGGAAACAACCCAAGTGCCCATCACTACATGAGTAGATTAATAAAACATGGTATATGTATACCATGGGGTACTATTCAGCCACAAAAAGCAATGGTGATCTAGCACCTCCTGTATTATCCTGGATAGAGCTGAAGTCCATTCTGCTAAGTGAAGCGTCACAAGAATGAAAAAACAAGCACCACATGTACTCACCATCAAATTGGTTTTAACTGATCAACACTTATGTGTACATATGGTGGTAGCATTTATCAGGTGTTGGGCAGATAGGAGTGGGGAGTAGAGGATGGGTATATTCACGTCTAATGGGTGCGGTGTGCACTGTCTGGGGGATGGACATGCTTATAGCTCAGACTTCGGAGGGAAAAGACAATATATGTAAACATTTGTACCCCCTAATATTCTGAAATTAAAAATAACATAAAAATGTTCAGAAAAAAAACAAGAACTGTTACCAAAAAATATATCAACAAGTCCCTGTGAATAACAGTTCAGCTGATCTCTTTTATGGTACAAGAACAGGAAATAAAGATAAAAGACCATCATTTGATTAATTGAAGCAAATAATCCCAAGAGACTGAGTGGATCAGTATTTACTCCAAAGAAAATCTTCTAGTCTCATCCCTTTCCCAGCTCCATCTTGGCTGGAGATCTGTGGAGCAACAATGCATCTGAATCCTGGCAGAGTTCCTGAAAAATGGAATGAGCACAAGTGCTGAACACATAACAAAGACTGTGCCTACACTGCAGCTGTTTGCAAATAGAATTATACCATCTATGCTCTGACAACTTCATTTATCCATCCTGTGACCATAGATCTTTGTCTCTGGATGGACCAGCTCTGTAGACAAAGAGTAAGATGACAGAGTAGATCATCATAGATAAAAAGCTGAACCCAATTCTCATGCCCCAAACTCAACCACACAAAGTGCTACCAGGAGGCGTCACCCAGACCATCCTCAAATTTCTACAACCTCTAGTGATTGAGAAAGACCTGACTCTGGGGCCTTGGAAGTACCATTCAAAGTGATAGGATTCCAATGTGTTAGATTGAGACCCACAGTAAGAAATGTATTTGATAGTCCCATCTAGTACAAATATACATATATAAAGGTACATATATATACACACATATATGTATATATGTAAATGAAACATTTCATAAAACAATCCCCTCACTATGTGGGATGTGCTCTGATATTTTTTATTGCATTCCATTATAGACCCTATAATTAATTTCACAACCCTGATGCTCATCTAGAACCAAATATGGAGTAGAAAAGGGACCCCTTTGATCACGTCTTCCATGTCTCCAAGGTTGTCCTTCCACTTGCAGGCCTGGAAGAGGACTCATGTGGCCTCATGCGGCAGCCCTTACCATATTTGAATGACATCTGACAAAGATTGTAAAATACACAGCAAAAACAGGCATCAAAAACTTTTCTGGATTATCATTTTACTTCAGTATAATAGATTGAATCAAATACAAATTATCTGAAATGAATTTTGATACAGCAAATATATTAATTTAGTAACAAATTGGTTATTTCCTTTAAATTTATTTTAGGAGGGGCATAGAAATAATGGGTATCAATATTTATTGAAGCCTAATATGTGTCCAGTATATTACACATTATCTTATGTAATCCTCAAAGTCGTCCTGAAAAGAAGATATTATTTTCATCATTTTAAGATAAGAAAACTGGGTTCAGAGGTGGTGATGTGCCAAGGCTGACTCCATGCGAGTCATCTGGGAGGGAGCCCAGATTCATGTATGGGTCGGCTTCTCTCTAAAGCAGGTGCCCTTCACTTGACTCTGCTACTTGCCCTATGAGCTTCAACCTGAGCTCCTCCTTCATGAGGCTGGCAGGCACAGACTACGGATCATTTCTAACATTTCTCTAAAAGGTTATTTGTTTGCTCCTGGGTTCAGAGCTATCCTAATAGTAACCGAAGCAAGGGATTTTTGCCTCTGTGGTTAAATATTTCCTAGGTAGGCAGCAGACCCTGATTCTGGCCATTACTTAGAAAACAAGTCTCATCCATTGTCAGAGCAGTGCTGTTGTAAGAACTTTTCAAACACAAAGACTTTTGGTCCCAAGAGTGTATGGATGGACATTTACACTTGGGACCAAAAGTACTCTCTTTTAGGGAGCTTCCTATATTTGGCCTGTTGAGAGGCTGAGCTATTGCTGAGGACTTTTACATGGAAGAGTTGAGTGTTGGCCAAAGGGCACCAAATGAGGGATGTGTTGGTATCCTGGGAGAGAAGGAAGCCTCTGGACATCAGAGCTATGGCTTCTGACATAGGAGGGGCCGCTGTGCTGCTGCGTAAATTTGCAGAACTACATAATTCCCGTGAACCTGTTTCCTCATCTGGAAAATGAGTGAAATTATGACATCTGGTTTATAGAATTGCTGTGCTATTATATAAGTAAACACATAGTAATGTTATTAGATTGTATTATTATTGTTAGATTGTATTATTATTGTTCGAGTGACTTGTCACTCAAAGCATTCAGCTTTGTCATCTCCAGTGCTCAGCACTCACATTCATGTCCAATTTTAGGTGCTAGACAGAAACAAAGCCTTTGTACCTGCCACAAGAGAGGGCCATTTATTTTTTGTCATTGCCTATCACAAACTCACAAGAACACCATTTGCCTGTTGAAAGGTACCCGATTTCTCATTTTTTTATGTTCCTAAAAAGGGGCCTGCTTTGAAAGCAGTGAGGACTTGAGAAGAAATTAGATCTCACCATGAGCTCAAATCCTTTAGGAATTTCAGTTTGTCACTTTTGATATTTGCTCCATTCTCTTCTCTGCCCCTCTTTTCTTGGAAAAGGGGCACACTGTGGTTTTTGATTCAATAATGGGACCTATATTAATAGGAAAGAAAGTTCAGAAGCAGAGAGAAAGCTATGGCGGAATGGTAAAAAAAGATCCATGGATATGCATTTTTAAATTGTTCTGCCAAATGCCTTTGAATTAGCACCGTTGAGAATACCTCCCAACTGGTAGGTTTGAGAAACTAGTTTTGCTTTATAAAGACTCAGAGAAGTTCCTGTGGCAAAATCAGGCAGAGTTGAGTAGAAATGAACTGTAGAAAAAACAAAAAGATTTAACTCATCAGTGAGGGCAGATAAACAGGTCCTTAACCTGGAGGGCCAGGCCTCTCCTAAGTTTTCTTTATTGCTGGTTCCACAGATGGAAACAGAGCAGATGGGCAGAGGGATATGTTGTCTTGGACTGGTCACTTGTGCAAGAGGATCATGACTGAAATGAGGCCCATTAGTATTGAGGAAAACAAGTTTGAAGTGGACTTAGGTTGGGAAGTACTGAGAAGCATTAGCTCTAGACAGTAGATCACAGATCAGAACAAGGCTCTAGACAGTAGATCACAGATCAGAACAAGGCTCCTAATTAGAGTTTGGCTTTATTTGGGGCTGAGTAGCCTGTAAAACAGCCTGGGGGCAGGTGGCTGCAGTGGACATTGGGTTGTGGAGCTTCCTTCTGGCTGGGTTGTCCAAGAAAGATGGTTTGTCATGATCCAAATACTTCTCTGTTATTGGAAGGACAATGATGCTCAAGGGCTGGGCCACCATTCTGGATCTTTCCTTGAGACCACTAACCCAATAGTGAAGCACCTTGTCCCTGGTTGGGATACAACAGTGGTTTCTGGCTGCTGGTCACATCCCAATTCTGGGGGACAGCCAACAAGAACGTGAACCATCTTACTTTACCTGTCATACCCTCTACTCAAGATTCTGCCTCTGTTGTGGGGCATCTGTGGACAGTGGTTGACTCCTAATGTGACATGCTGGCTTCAGGGAACCAATTCTCTATTCCTCTGTGTCACAGAACACGTGCCGACCCAAGAAAGATGCTTGTTCCCCTGTCTGTGCCATATGGGGTCATGACCTTCAAATGCATTCTATCAACTCAGCTCGATCTTTCTACTGCTTGTGAATGGTCTGGACTCAGCTTCTCTCCTGCCTGCTCTCTACTCAGCTCTGCCTTCCCACCCCCGGCTCCAGGGTCCATGCCCAGCCCCCATTTCTCAATTCTCTATCTAATCCTACTACTGAAAATCAATATGAAAGTTCCCTCATGAAGGTAAATGACTGACATCATTTAAAGGCATGACCTTTCTCAAGGGTATTTGTGTTTGGACAGCATGACAGTGTCCCTAATGGTCCAATATCTCTTCACGTTTTTCTATACTTCCTAATTTATACTTTCTGTTTGCCCCTTTATTTCTACAACCACATCTCCATCCTCTACTGCCTCCAAAACTAATTACCACCTTCTTCAATTATTAATTAATTACCTGAATCATTTTTTGTCCTTGCTGTTCATCTCATTTTTGGTTTCAATAACTATCTGGTATCCCAGCATTGGAACTATTTCCTTTGCCCTCAGACCCTAAAATCTAACGATAAGTTCCACAACATATAGATCTTCACCATCACTAGACAAACCTAAAATCTTGAACTGAGTTAGAATTCTCCAGCCACAATCTATGTACCTTTCTCTTCTTCTCCAATTCCATACCCAACTGAATTTTCCTCTGGCTTAATTGGGACTATCAGTACTTTCCATTCTTCAAATAAAATTGAATCCATTTCGAATGTACCTGAACCCCTTCCTGGTCTACATTCCGTCATCATTTACGCCAAATCTTTTCAAATTGATATCCAAGATTCCCATGTAGCTTTATCTGTTTTTGAGTCTGCCACGTTACCTTCTTTAAAAAGCATCAGTCTTACAAAGCGGACTAAAGGACAGTGAACTGGGCAGACCTGTATCTCAAGGGAAGTCTGGGTTTGGGGGAAGCTATGAGTTTTTTGAGCAATGGGGTGGCATGACACCACTTTTTGGGTGTTTTTTCTTTCATCTGTCCAGTCCAAGACACCTGTGTCACTTGTGGAGACTCTAAGCAGGGACTTATTGTGATGGCTACCTGGAAAGGTTGAGAGATTTAAATGCCTCAACTCGCAAAGAGGCAGCTCAAGTGAAAATAAACATTGTGACATTTAAGAATCAAAAGGAGCATTTAACTTGGGCCAAATGTGTCACTGCATATCACAATAATGGACTGCTCTGTTCCCACTGCAAAGACCCAGGTGACGAGCTGCAACCAGTGACAGAGCTAGTGTTGGAGTCTGGTACTTGAGTTTCCCATACTTTATGAGAAACCTACTCATTCGGGTGCTGATATCTGAGTTTCTCATACCTTACGTATGATCTCTTTCTCCTTTATTGCTTATAACACATTCTTCACAGTGTGGCCACCAGGACAGTGGGGCTGCTGCCAAGGTGTCTGCAGCTCTTGTGGGAACCCCAGTGACTCTTAGGCTGGAGAGCACAACTGTCTCTCTAAAGTTGTGGGTTTTGATACTACGGGTTTCTGGGAAATTCAGAATGATTCCTCCATTCCAAGATGGTCAGTGTTCACCTTAAATTCAACTTAATATTTAGCATAGATTTATGAGGCAGGTGCTAAGTTTAAAGTGCTGTGCTCAGTCATGTATAGACATGGACCTTGTCCTCAAGGAATAATTTAGCCCTGGTGAGCTACAGAGAAATGTACACACATACCTAAAAACGGAGTGCAAAATGTAATAAGTATTATAATACAAATGAAAACAGAAAGCCATGAGAACACAGATGAAGAAATAAGAAATTATGATGAGAAAAAGACAAAAATTGAGAAAAGCTTCCTGGAGGAATGCCCAATTGATCTGTGCCTTGGAGAACAGGTATCTAGACTGGCAGCGATGAGGACAGAGCAGAGAAAGGAGAGGGCTTAGAGGAGGAGGGAACAGAGTTAGAAAGGGGCTGTAGGTGGGACCAGGGAGGCCAGGCTGGAATGTGAGGTGTGCATGTTTGGGGTGAGAGGGGAGAGTGGGAAGCAGCATCAAAAGTAGGTTGAATAGTCTACAAGTTTGACGTTTATTCAATAAACGACAACAGTTGTGCAAAGCCCAGGCTTAGCTGCTGAGCAAGGATGTAGAGTACAAAACATGTGCATCTAGGAAGTAAGCCATGAAAGCCCTGGGGCTGTTTTGGAGCAGTCCCTGTCCCTGGGTTTTCCACTGCTCGGGTTCTCTCTGATCATCTCTTTCTCTTGGCTTTCTGAATGCTCACCCGTACTCTCTTCTTCATTTGTTGAACCCTGATGACTTGGACCATCTGACCTTTCCTAGCCCCCAGTTCTTGCCTAGGTTGTTGTTGACGCTGACTGACTTTTACAGCATTTAGTGACCTAATCCTTCCATGTTCTGGCTAGCCCTGAGTGGAGTTTGTCTTCACGTAAATACAGACATATTTTGCCGTGGTAATTCTTGGTTCTGCTGAATGTTTCTCCCTCCAGGCGCTCACTTTGTTGTTATGTAGGCACACAGTCTCAGTGCCTGGGATGGCTATCAGAGCTATGGAAGCATCAGGAAAAAAAAAAAATAACAAAACAAAACAAAACAAAAAAAAAACCCCAAAAAACTATCAAAAGAGTTCCAACATCAATGAGTAATGAAGTTGCGTGAATCCCAACTTGTGGTTCCAAGGATTTCCATAAGCCTCTTGATTTCCAAATGAGAAAACCATGATAAGCAGTTAATTAGCTCTTTAAGCGGAGGCGAGCCACCACCGACACTGCTGTGCACCCCATGCTCCCAGGAGAGGGAGGCCAGCCCACGTTCTGAAAAACATGCAGTGCAAGCATGAAAACTGAGTGCAAATAAATGCAAGTAATGTCCTTTGACTTTTCATTAAGCCGGGCATGTCCCAGTTACCCCTTGGGGATTTTCTTAATGTTATCATGGCAACATACAATTAAGTCAGATTACGTTTTTTTACATGGAGGGAGAGGTGGTAAGATGCCATTCTAAATTATTCACTGGTTCACTTTTCACAAAACAACCCCAGATATGACTTTAAGATGTGCAATATTAAAAACCTCAGATAATGTGATATTGCTATATCATGTAAAGAAGCCTTTCTTCCTTTCCCCAGGGAGAACAAAAGACTGAATTGAACTCCACATGTATCACTGTGCTGATCACAATTTACCGTATTATTCTGATTTACGTGGCAGATTGCACACTCCTTGCGAATTAACAGAAGTTTCTTCCTGGGGGCTGGAATATTCTGGTTTCAGCATTGTAAAGCCAGGGACAGGTCTGACAAGGAGCTAAATCTTTTTTTCTTCTTTCTCCCCCTCTGTATGTGTGTTCGTGTATGTGGGGTGGAGGGGTCGACCATTGGTAATAATATCATAGTCACTAAGGAGTCATTAGGGAGATTGATTAAATAAACACACTTTCAGAATGCTGTCACATTCATGAGACATAAGCATCCTCCTTAGTCTTCAGGACAAGATCCCTATTATAATTCCTAGGATGCTGAGTTATACAGCCAGAGACCAGACTCAGTGGAATAGGGCTTAGAGTGTTGGGAGACACTCTTTCTTTCATGGGTTTCATGAGCTTCTATACATCTTGCCAGGTATTCCAAGACTGCAAGGCCCTGACTACTCTTTATCTAGATAATTTCGCAAAGTTTATTTGTACCAAGCAAACCTTGAAGGATGAGATATTGTCTCCTTGGAGAGAGAGCAGGCTTTCTTGAGCACTGCCATAAGTGCTGGGTTCCCAGGCTTGGTATTCCTCTCCTGTAATGCAGCCCACTCTGTGTGCATCCATCCAGGTCTGCCTGTGCTGGCCCTGAGGTAATCGGGGCTTAGTGACTGGGATGATGTTCTGGCTACTGATTTTGTTGTGAGTAGTGAAGTCTTTTTCCTCTGACTCAAGAAAGCATCCATGAGACGGCGGCAAGTTAACTTGTTAGCTTGCGAGTTGGGTAACACTTCAGACCCTCCACAGACCCTGGCAATTAACGTGTAATGCTTGTGGTTGCTTTCCCATTCCCTCATCTATTCTGCAGATAACGGTCTTCTCTTTGAAATATCCTGTCTCACTACATGTAGTCCTCATGTGCTCTTAGGCCAAAGTCTGAGTAGAAGCTTTCTTTATTCTCAAGATCTCGAAAAGCAGAGTACACCACTGACCTCTAAGAAATAAAATGCCATGCATAAATCCCTACTACTCCAGGCCTTCTCTATCAGGGTGTATTTGACAAGTCTTGACGCATTAACCTCTTGTGAGCAGGCTACTAGACAGAATCTCTGATATGTGGAAAATAGTTGCTCCCGGTCTTACATGTTCAATTTTATGACACCATCTTGAGTCTGGGAGAAGTCCAGGTGCATTATTTAATTACCCACTTCTAGGCTACATCCCAAACTTCAGATTCTGGGTACTCTGGAAGTTGTGCCTTTGAATGTTCCTTAGATGGTGGGCCCCAAACACTTATTTTCAGGCCATTTCTGTTGTTTATAGGTGCATGATCCTGAGCTGATGAGAACTGACTCTCTGTCTTCTAGTTCTGAGACTTCTGTCCTGTCTAGCAGGAAGTTGTCATGTTTGTTTTGAGAAGGAATGTGATTCTTTCCAGCTGGGCATGACTTTCCTCAGCTAACATGGTTGCTTTTATTATTATGTCATACTTCTGAGGGGCTAGCCTGGCCAAGGAGTAGGTGACATCATAACTACACCTACCATGATCATCACCACTCCAACAACAACTGCTCTTCATGTGCTAATTGTCTCCTATGCACATGATCTCTAAACTTCACAGCAACCATGAGAATTGGGGCATCCTACTGCCTGATTTACACCCAAGAAATAGGAACTACCTGGATCACATAGGTTCTGAGTGCCAAAGCCAGTATTACAATAACCCAGAGCTCTCAGTTCAAAATCTTTCCAATTTATTCTGGTGCCTCTCTAATCCTACTTTCTTCATAAAGGCTCAGCAAGATGAGATATGGTCTGTGAAATTCATGAAGACCCTCATTTCTCGGTTGAAACACCTCTTAAGAATGCATATCACTTGCAGAATAAAGTCCATTCCTCCTGCGTTTCTGTCAATTCTCTCTGTGGTATTGCCTCCACCCTCTTTCCAGCCACATTTCTCACTGTTTACCCACAAATAGACCTTAAACTGTAGCCAAATGGAAATATTAGTAATTCCTTTTAGTGTCATCCATTTTTCTCAGTCTGTGATTTTGCTTAGGTATACCCAGCCTGAAACAGCCCACCTTTTCTCTCCAACAGCTTGCTGAAAGCCTACCATCTTTAAAGGTCTTAAATCAGATGTTACCTCCATGAAGGCATTTCAGATTCCCACAACTGGATGTGAACATTCCCTCTTTTTGACATTACATCCTATTTCCATGTCTCATGACCCTGAATACACACAGCCTTAGTGCACCTCTTGCCTTCTCGACTGTGTGCTTCTGAAAAGCAAGTTGTCCTAGGAGTCCAGAGAGTTCCTGTGCTTTGGATGCATGTATCCCACTGCCTACTAACCATCTCCCCTGGGCAATTCCACAGAGAAATTCTCAACCTCAATACAGCCAGCATTGACCTCCCAATCTCCCTCACCAACGTGGGTCCCTCCATTGCCCCCATTCCAGTCAGTGACCCCCCATGCCCATTTGCCCAAGTGAGAAATAGGAGTATCATCATTGAGCCTCCTTTCTCCATCAGCTGTCACATACAAGCAATCATCTAATGAGATTGCATCTGCCTTCTAAATACATCTCAAATCTAAGAATTTCTCTCCATTTCCCCTACAATTTCCCAAGTCTAAATAGCCGTCATTTCTCACCTAGATGACCATAATAGTTTTCCACAAACTGATCTTCAAACTTCCAGGTTTGTCTCATTCAAACCAATTCTCACTACTGTAGTCAGAACGAGCCTTAAAAAATACAAATCTGATCATGTCCCTCTGCAGCTCAGAAAACTTCCTTGCTCACAAATTGCCCTTAGGATAACATCTAAAAAAATAGTTTATGTGACTTTTCTTTATGTGGCTATCTTATAACTCTGTAGCCAACATCTTTCACAATTTCTTCTCCTTGTCCTTTAAGCTGTAGCCATTCTAAATCTCTTTCATTTCTTCAGATAAACAGTGCTCATTACCACATATTTTTTCTTTACCTTCAAGAATACACAGCTTCTACCTTTACCCCAATGCACACACGTTTGCCTGGCTACACCTCTTTCAGTTTAGACATAGCTTCTGAGAAGCTCTCTTTGACCTCACAGACGGGCTTTGGTGTTCTCTACGGTCCTTCTGCAGCACTCTGTCCTCCCCAGTCCTAGCATAATGCTAGAAATGCTGTGAATTAATGGTCTATCTCCCTCACTAGACTGATTGGAGCATAATGGTGAGAATCCAGGTATCTGTGGAATTCTTTCCTGCAATATATTGTCTCCCCAATTAGACATGAAGTCTTGGTAGAGCTTGGACTGTGTTCCATACAATTATGAACCTCCACAGAGCCTACTAAAGATCTGGTCCTTTTGATTATTTGAGAAAAAAACAGGTATTTTCTGTTTGCTTAAATGTTTGCAATTAGTCATGTGGATTATTAGAGATATTCTTGAGTCTTTTAATTGCCATAGTTTTTTGTTGTTGTTGTTGTTAAATTAAGAAGGTCTTGGTGGCAAGCAAGGGTTAATAGCTATTTTAAAAGGACCCAGAGAAAGTAGGAAAGAACTTGTCTGTGTTCATGATGACATTAATTTATGAGGAAGGGTTGGAAGAGCAAGCCAATCAAATACTGGATGCCAGATTACCATATATCACACAATTTACGAGGCAGTCAAAAGTGTTATTAAATTGGAGACCAGAACAACCTTCTTAATTCATACTTATGACAGTGATTGTAATGACTCTAAGAACCTGGTTTAACCTGAGTTCATTTTATGAAAGCTCTTTCATTTTTTAAAATTACATTTATTGAATTTTAAAGAAGGCTTGGTTTAAAATGTATACAGTTAAAGCATAATAAAAATGCCTCAGTAATCAGTCTACATTCTCTACTTGCATCCCCATCAGCATCTATGGAAGGCATGTGATGGAGTCTCGTGTTCAGAAATTTAGTGTTGATGCATTTCTTCTCTGTAAAAGGAAATAATTAATCTCTAGCTTTCATCAAAGTAATCCTGATTTTTTTTTAATGCTCCCATGGATCCAACATTTCTCTCCAGATGCTAACTTTTCTGATAACAGGAGAGATCAGCCTGCTTGGCCAATAGTGGGCCCCTCCGTACTCCTTCTGCTTTGCAGGTGAAGCCAGCACACATGCACCCAAGAAGAGCCCTGGTCAAGGAGGAGGGCTTGATCTTATCAGTGTTTTGGCTCATTGAGCCCTGGCCTTGTGGACTCAGGTGAAAACCATGAATACCACATCACCTCTACCTCCATTGCAGGGTCCTGCAGGAGCTGAAGTACCCTTAGATATAATAATGTTGCATAGTTCCCTACCCCCACCCTGGTTCCCAGCTTTAAGCACAAAATGGATGCTCAATAACAGTTGTGGCATGTGTAAAAAAAATTCTTATTTATTCTTTTTTTTTTGATTTCTTAACTTTTATAATTCACTAATTTATTTATTTATTTTTTATTTTATTTTATTTTTTTTATTTCAGCATAATATGAGGGTACAGATGTTTAGGTTACGTGTGTTGCCCTTGCCTCCCCTCCCCCCCTCAGTCCAGGTTTCAAATATGTCCATCCCATTGCGTGGTGCACATTGCACTCTTTGTGTACACATATACCCGTCCTCTCCTCCCTCCTCCCCCCTCCCCCCTGCCCAATGTCTAATAGATGCAATTCTTATATATGC
>CAUYSK010125901.1:0-14071 GCA_963575035.1 Avahi laniger
CCTGTAGTCCCAGCTACTTGGGAGGCTGAGACAGTAGGATTGCCTGAGCCCAGGAGTTTGAGGTTGCTGTGAGCTAGGCTGACGCCACGGCACTCGCCCCAGGCAAGAGAGTGAGACTCTTTCTCAAAAAAAAAAAAAAAAAAAGGTCTTATTTTTATAAAATAAAGAATTTCAATGAAATCTTGTAGCACTCAGTACTTCCAGCTTTAATTTCTTTGCTGCAATAGCTTCCTTATGAATGATTCAGGAAAGAATTTCATTCGTAGTGTTATTTCTTTAATCTTACCCCACCTTTTTTTTTTTTTAATAGTCTCTTCTGCAAAGACAGAATCTTTTTTAAATTTCAGTTAAAGCAGGTACTTTATCAATGGTTACACTTAAATAGTTTTCCCATAAAACTTTATTTATTATTTAAAAAATAAACCTCATTTTAATGAAAGAATTCTTCTACTGTAAGATAGTATTTCTTCTCTTGTACATTTTCCCTTTAGCAGCCCTTAAGAGGCTATTTCTTTTGCATTTTAATATTTAACAGAATGTAGCAAATACCCTTAACTGCACTTGAAAGAAAACTTATATCTTACTTTATAGAAAATCTCTCATGCTGCATAATTTGTAATATGTTTTTTCTAATCTTAAGTAATATTTTATATGTATTTTCCAATAGCATTTGCTAACAAATGAATGCAGTTTTAAAAATACTGCTTTCATATGTTATTTGATCTGCTTTATTACAGCAGCAAGAAGGAATAAGTGTTTCATCAATGATATATGCCTTTGTTTTTCACTATTAAGCAGGAAATCTATAAAGAAACTTCTTAGTACTAGATTGCGTATCTCCAGACTTTAAACATCACAGAAAAATTATGAAGGTTTATCTACAGATAAAATTTTTAGATGTATTCTAAAGCATGATAGTTTTATTTCATTGTTATTTAATACCAGTGTGAACAAATGATACCTCCTTCTATGAATGAAGTTTTATTGAAACACGCCACATTCATTTGTTTACATATTGTCCATGGTTCCTTTGCACTATAATGGCAGAGTTAATTAGTTATAGTAGACTGTATGGCCTGCAAGTCTAAAACATTAACTATCTGGCCCTTTACAGAAATTATTTCCTGACACCTGATTTAATATATCAAGACTTATTAAGGATGCAGTTTATTGTTGATAATAAATGTAAATACATATAGTATTCTAAGTATCTTTTGATAATTTTGAATTTTTTTGGCTAACTTCTTGTTTGAACCAATTAGATTGTTTTTACCCTGCAATATAGCTCACAGAGAGCTTGTACTAGGAATAGAAGGGTTAGCTCTGTCGCTTGTTATTTATTTTTGTTTGTAATTTTAATATTATCTTCAATCCATGGGAGTTTTTTTTAATATTTGCTTGTTTGTGAGCATCCTTTAAAATCATTTTTCTATCTGGTGATACTATAGAAACCACAATTCATAAGTTTATTTAATCAGACGTGTATTAACTGCAGTGTGTTATAGTATCCTGAAAGCAAGTGAATGACTGCAGACACTGATATTCTCTCTTGCACACTGTGGAGTACCCATCCTATTCTCAGGATAACTCATATGTGGTAAGTCGTATGAAAATATATGACATATGGATATACAGACCCAGGCAGGACAGCATTGTTAGTCTGTACACTTAATATTGCTAAAACCTAATTCTTATGTTTTAATATTAAAAAACATTACAAAATAAATAAGAGTTTTAATTTTTCTTCTAGTACTTCATTGGAAAGTTTGTGCATCCCACTTTGGAGACTGCTGTCTTAATACATATTATTTGTTTAAATTCTTTCTAAATTCTGAATGTAGGAGTAATCCCTGAATATAAATAAAAGGTTGTAATGTCATAAGAATTGAGTTCTAAGCCTAGCAAAAGGATAGTACTGTTTGTTTCTGCAAGTAGAGAATCTGGGGCCAAACAAAGCCTCACTTAGATGCTTTATCTGTTTTTGTCCTGTGTAGACAGCTGTCTCTATTCCAATAGGATTTTGTATTTGTGGCTAATTAAATTAGGAATTTACTCTTAGAATGGAGGATATAGGACTATGTCTTTCTGCCAATCTGTTAACACCAGAAACGCTCCAGTGAGGCAGGCTGCCACCTAAGAGGCCTCAGTAGGTGAGGATTTACTTTGAACAGTTGACGGAAGTTTAAGTATGGAGTCACACTGCCTAGGTTCAGATTCTGGGCATTTTGCATTATTAGCTGTGTATTCCTAGGCAAGTTTACTTAACCACTCTGTGTCTCAGTTTCTTTTTATGCTAACTGGGGAAAATGGTATCCATAAGGTTGTTATGAAAAATTAGTTAATCCGTATTAAGTGCTTAGACTGATATCTGGTACATATTAAATGCTCAGTGAATGTTTACTATTAGTTAACTTTTTGGTGGTTCAGATTTTGTCATTTCACTGAGAACAGTTAGCTCTTTGAGCAGACTCATATTAACCAAGTACTTGAGGCTGATGTGATAAAACTACGATACCAATTTTTAAGTTTTACTTCAAGAGATAGAACTGTCACATATACTAGACTACCTGTGTTAGTATGACCAGTACATTTTCTACCTTTGGATGGTACTATGGAACACGAACATCTTAATCATAAAGATTATGATGAACATAGAGTCTAAATTAGGGGCATTAGTTAGATGAATCCAATGTTTTGTATATAATGCCAAAGTGGCTAAAATGAATATTTATTGCCCTTTCCTGTGTTTAAGAATTTCTTCACCTAAAATACCAGATAATTTACTTTTAGCCTCTTTTGCAGTTTGCCCGAAGTTCTTTTGTTCTGCTCTGCTCCCCATGGACTTTGACTCTGAATGATTTGTGATGCAAAGAAGCAGGGTGTAGTAGTGGTGGTGGGTATAGCAAAATCAAGTTCCTGAGGTAGCAGTGGCAGTGATATTACAGTGGCTAGGGATAGTGGAGGTTGGCAGTAGAAGCAGAGGTGTCCTGGTCAGACTAGTTCTGCTACCTGGTTTTAGGTGGTGTTCTTGGCATCTATCACTTCTCCAGGTGAGTCTGAGTTACTCTTTTGTTAAGTTCTTTTTTTTTGCTCAAAATAGGCAGAATCAATTTTGGTTGCTGAACTTACAAACCAAGTTGTTGCAACTAAGAAGCCTGCTGATAGAGCAGCTACAATAGCCTGATTCATTTGTCTCATAATACGGATATGAGTATTATGATGATGGGAAACAGTTGGAATGTTTGAACTTTGTTGGTTCCCTCTCCCCTTGAGATGTTAGGATCACTGTTTTCCCAGGGCCTAGAATTGTGCTGGGAATGTAGTAGGTGCTCAGTAAATCTTTCTGGAATGAATGAATGATGGGTACTGCCAATAAGTGTTAATGACTCTGCTTTTTCTCAGTTTTCATGGCTGAACAGTCTCCCTAATGAAGGACTCATTTTTTTTTATACATGTTAAGACAGGTATAATCTTATATAACAGTCAAATTTTACTAGCTTGGGAACTATTCTTCTTTTCAAACTCATTTGCTTTATCTGTACTCTAGATTTTTTAGTTTAGCCCTGGGATGTGTGATTGTGTGTGTGTATGTGTGTGTGTGTGTGTGTGTGTGTGTGTAGGGGGGCATCTCACAGAGCCCCAAAGTGCTGACAAGAGCCTGAATCCCTTTCTGGTGTCACAGGGCAGACTCACAGCTTTCCTGGCATTCTAAAAGCCAGCACTTCTTTAGTCTTCCTTATGGGGCTTTTTAGTAAAGAAAAGACCGTATACCCAAAGACAATTGCATATACATACACACAAATATAGAACTGTATTTAAATCTCATATCTGCCACCTAATAACTTTATGATTCTTGGTAAGTTTCTTACAGATGTCCTGTTTTGCTTTTCTTCTGATGGTGGTGCTAAGATTGGGAAAGGCTGGAAATATAGGCCCTTTTCCCCCTTTTTTCCTTTCTTTTTTATTTTAAAGCAGGCAGACCCTCTGCTTCAGGTCTGTCCTTTAAGGAACTGTATGGGAACTGGCAATTAGCATCCCACATTCTGATCCCAAGAAGTCATTTGCTTGCATTTACTGAACCCCTTGCTGGGGGCTATGAGATAATGGCATTCTGAGGCTGGAGATGCTGGGATTTTGAGAATTTGGAATGGCTTGTTCCCAGTTCATTATGTTCCTTGCCACTCTTCCTGGTGGAGTAGCTTAGGTTGGTAGCAGAGGGCAGTACACCTGAGATCCCTGTCTCTTTGTCTCTAGAACACAATGTTTTAAACTTTAACTTTCTCATAAATCAGGGCTCGGATTTTGAGGTAAAGATCTGTGAACAAGCTCACCAAGATGTAGGGATCATCTGGTCTAGCCTTCTTGAGTTTCAGATGTAGAAATAAGTCTAGAGAGCAGAGACTTGTCCAAGGTGACACAGTCAGTCATGAATAGAGTGGATCTCTGAAGATATTTCCAAAGGCAAACAAATCCCTAAAAAGGCTAAGCCCCATCTGAGGCTTACTGTAACGTAAAGCTAGCAGGGTTGGGGAGGATGAAGGATTTATTCTGCTGATTCTTTACCTGCATCTTGCGAAGAGTCAACATTTTACTTGTGGTTGCTTTGCTCTGCTCCCACATTTCATTATTCAATGTGGACCCCAATCTGCAATCTTTGATCTGAAACATACCCCCATATTAAATTGCTTGTCTTGGGCCTTAGGTTACCAGGTTTACAGACAGCAGTCTTGTGCCTCTCTGGACATGTGACCAGGCTATTAATAGATCTGGAGTTCAGGGAGAGCCTCAGCTCTTCCCCTACCTCCCTACTCCCAGCATTTTGCTTGCTGGTAATTTCTTTGGTGCTCAGACAGCTGGACAGAGAATGGAAACAAGGCAATCTGCCCATACCCTTTTAGGAGGCAGTGTAGGCCCAGTTCTTTATTAGTAGCCTCTGGCCTAATGGGTCTCTGTACTGCATTAGGTCAAGTGAAAATGCTTAACATTTAAAAGGAAATATTAATAATTCCCTTATGCCCTGGGTAAGATTTTTTAAAAATAAACATGTGTTTGACCCTCATTATATGTAAGGTACTGTGCTTGTGCTAGGCACTTTGCATATGTTACCGCAGTCTTCCCCAGAACTTTGTGAGATAGGTATTATTTTCATTTTACAGAGTAGATTACTAAAACTCAGAAAGATTGACTAAGTAACCTAATGTCACATAGCTAGCCAAACTTGAATCCAGGCCTTCTGCTTTTGCCCTTCAAAATTGACAGCTTCCTTGTTTACAACTTTCTGGTAAAATTGGGCTAAGATAATTTAGACAAGCTATCTTTGGGGACACTTGTATTACTGACTTATCCCATGTGTGTAGCTCAGGAAAATGGGTGTAAACCTAAAGGGAGGGGAACAAGGTCTGTCGTTCTGTGGGCAATAGAAGGAACTCAGTGGATGGAAATGGCAGAATTGTACTTACCAGACATCCATGTGACCTTAATGAACCTAAGTCAGGTAGTGGCTATCCTGCAGGTTAATACACCATGTTTCTTAGCATGGCATAAAGGCACTCAGAAGTAGTGTTCCTGCATCATAACCCCACTTTATTGCTTCTTATTCCCTATCATACAGATTGTTCTTTGTTCTATTGTTCACCAAATCTGCTGTCATCTTCCTTGCATGGGTATTTATAGGCTCTATTAAGGTTCTAGTCAAAAAGTAACTATTGCCAGCTTAAGGCTAAGCAGACAGTTTTGAATCCTCAGCTACTGCAGAATCATTTTGGACTGGAGCTCTGTCATTCATTCATTCATTCATTCATTCATGTATTCAGTCATTCTTTTAACATATTGGGCACTATCTCTGTGCCAGGTACTGTGTGGTAGGCCCTGGGAATCAGTGTAATGAACAGATGTGGTTCTTGGTCTTCTAGAACTTACAGTGTAGTAGGGAAGGCAAAAATGAGAGAAAGAATCATAATGAAGTGGAAATAAGGGATGTGATGAGAGGGTACATATAGCAGGGGAACTTAATATTGTTTAGAGTGTTGGGAAAGACCTGATGTTACCTGAGGAGGTGACATTTCAGACCTAAAAATTGTGAAGAATTAGCTAAGTAAATGGAGTTAAGAAAGGTAATTGTAGGTAGCAGGAAGAGTATATGCAAAGGCCTAAAGGCGAGGTGGCAAGGATAAAACCATGTCCATGTTGTTTCATTTATTCGGCAACCCTTCACAGCTGGTAGGTTATAGCATACAGTGTACTAGTTTTGAAAATATAAAAACAGTAAGATATGGTCTCTACCTGCCCTGGATGAACTTAGGAGTAGTGATGTCACTCCTTGGAATCCAAGATACTAAGGTCACCCGAGATCTTGGGCTCAGTCTCCTGGGTTGCATGTGACAGGACTTAACACCTTTAGAAAAACTGCCTGCCCTTGAGTGTTTGGCCCACCTGTCAGGCAGAGAGGACATAGACCTCAGCTGGAAATTCATAGCATTTGCTCTTATCCTTGGCTTTACACTCACCAGATCCTTGATTGATGGAGATCTGCTATAGACTGAATGTTTGTGTTCCCTAAAATTAATATATCAAAATTTAACCCCTAATGCGATGGTATTAGGAGATGGGGCCTTTGGTAGGTGATTAGGTCATGAGGACAGAGTCCTCATAAATGGGATTAATGCCCTTAGAAAAGAGACCCCAGAGAATTCCCCTGCCCCTTCTGCCATGGCAGGACACAGCAAGAAGGTGGTTTTCTATGAACCAGAAAGCATGCTGTCATCAGAAACTGAATCTGCTGGTGCCTTGGTCTTGGACTTTCTAGCCTTTAGAACTCTGAAACATACATATTTGTTGTATAAGCCACCCAGTCTATGGTATTTTTGTTATAGCAGTCCAAATGAACTGAGACAGAAATTGGTACTGAGAAGTCGGGGAGCTGCCAAAACAAATACCTAAAAATGTGCAAACAACTTTGGAACTGGAAAATGAGCAGAGCCTGGAAGAGTTTAGAGGTGTATGCTAGAAAAAGCCTACATTGCCACGAACAGACCTTTAGAAGTGATTCTGATGAGGGTTCAGAAAGAAAAGAGGAGAGCTATAGAGAAAGCTTCAGTCTTACTAGAGAACATCTGAGCATTCCTGAACAGAATGTTGGTAGAAATATAAATGGTAAAGACCATTCTCATGAGATCTCAGATGGAAATGATGAACATGTTATGGAAGCTAGAGGAAAGGTAATCTTTATTATAAAATGTCAAAGAATTTGGCTGTATTGTATTTGCGTTGTAGTGTTTTGTGGAAGGTAGAACTTGCGAGTGATAAAATTAAATATTAAGCAATTTCTAAGCAAAGTTGTTGAAGGTGCAGCTTGGCACCTCCTGACTGCTTATAGTAAAATGCAGGAGGAGAGATGACTTAATGATGGAATTGTTAGGCAAAAAGGAGCTAGAACTTAAAGATTGGAAAATTCTTAGCCTATCTGTATTGCAAAAAATGAGAATGCATGTTTGGAAGAGAGCACTGAGGGTGTAGCCGGGTGACTGTTTGATAAGGAGATTACTATGGGTGTTAGCCACAAGCCTCATCAGCCATCTCAACAGAAGCCAGGCACTATTCTTCAAGAGAGGGAAGAATGACCCCAAAGGCAATTCAGAGATCATTAGGGCTGGTTCCTTTTCACCTTACTTTCAACAGGCCATATGGCCTCCATCTAAAGGTATAGGGATAGGGTAGCCCGCAGCTATGGGGGTAGGGCTGGTTGGAGCCATGGGGGCCCAACCCCTGTTCAGCAAAACTGCTGGGCAGGACCACTGCCATAGTGGATCTGGAACGCAGGACCTGCACCTGAGTGGGCCTGGAGGATAGAACATTGAGCCAAAGAGGATTATTTTTGAGCCTTAAGGCCTCTTGGAATTTGCCTTGTAGTTTGGACTTATTTGGGGCCTGTTACACTTTCTTCTTTCCTATTTCTTCCTTTTATAATAGAAGTACATATCTTGTGCCTGTCCTACCATTGTATTTTGAAGCACATACCTTGTTTTGTTTCATAGGTTCACAGCTGGAGAACAGTTTACCTCAGAATAAATCATACTTTGAGTCTCACTCATATCTGATTTAGATGATATTTAGATGAGACTTTGGATTTTAGACTTTAGAGTTGATGCTAGAACAAGTTATACTTTTGGGGATATTGGGATGTGATGCATGTATTTTGCATGTGAGAAGGACATGATATTTGGGGGCCAGGGGCAGAATGCTATAAACTGAATGTTTGTATTCCTCCAAAATTCAGATGTCAAAATCCTAACCCTCAATGTGATGGTAGTTAGGAGGTAGGGCCTTTGGTAGATGATTAGGTCCTAAGGATAGAGCCTTCATGAGTAGGATTAGTGCCCTTAGAAAAGAGACCTAAGAGAGCTCCCCTGCCCCTTCTGCCATGGCAGGACACAGCAAGAAGGTAGTTGTCTATGAACCAGGAAGCAGGCTCTCACTAGACACTGGATCTGTCGATGCCTTGACCTTAGACTTCCCAGACTCCAAAACTGTGAGAAATAAGTTTGTTGTTTAAGCCACATTGTCTATGGTGTTTTCATTATAGCAGCCTGAAGGGACTAAGGCAGGATCCTGTACAGATTTGGGGTTAACAGAAGCCCAGAAATGGCTTTTGCTCCAGTAGAAAACATAAAAAAGGGGCTTTTTGAGATGAAGTTTCCTCAGTTTTTAGAGCTCTGTGTCCTTGGTGTCTCATATTTGTTTTATGATTGATGTGTGGCCTCAGACCCATCTATTGAATACACCTAATGTGGTATTTTAGCTCTGTGTTTCTGAATTCTGATACTGTGGAAGTCTTAGTGGCTGGCTATTTTGAACTGTGAATTTCATAAGTCCAGGGTGTGCTGTTCACATAGGCTGTGTTGTGAATGGGGCCACCCTTCCGTAATTATGCAACAGTGCACCTTGTGGCCCTGGTGAAGGGGAAAAGAAGAAAAGTTATTTAAACACTGACTGTGTGCCTCATGCTAGGTGATTTGTATTCTTTACTTCATTTAATACTGCTAGTAATGCTCTGAAGTAAACTTTATTATTATTCTCATTTATAGATGAGGAGACTGAATTTCAGTGAACTAAGTAAGCTAGTAAGTAGTGGTTTGGGGTTAGAGCACAGGTTTAACTCTAAAGTCCCTGTTTCTCTCCCACTCCCAGCTGCTTCCCAGTATAGTTACAAATTTCAAGCCTTGCATGTCATCTTGTTTCCATGGCTTTTTTGGCCTTGCCTTCCTTGACTTATCTGCCTGACCTCACTGTGTCAGAACCTAAGGATTCTCAACATGGCTAATACTCAGGCATGTGTCCTGCTTAGGAGATAATCTAGAATCTTTTTTTTTTTAATCTAAAATTTATTTTTGTGTTTAGTACGAGGCAACAATATAACTGTAACTGGAGTAATTTTTAAAGAGTAAGTGAGCTCTGGATTTGTTGGGCTGCCTTTCTTATGCCAGCTCCCATAGCATTCTCAGGAGGATGGAAACTGGGGATGTCTCACTAGATGGCGGCTAGGGTTAGTTGGATCTTTGTAAATTAATTAGCACTTAATGTCCCTTTTCTAGGGACCTAAGGTATTCCTTTCTCTCTTTCAGTAGAGGACTTACCTCTTCAACTGGAGATTCTGGAGCTACTGACCTTAGAGTGGGGAGGATTTTATCCTTCCCAGAGTTGTCAGGGTTGTGTACGGGGTGGGAGAGGGATGTGTGTGCATGGCAGAGTCCAGGGAAAGGTGGGAGAGGAGGTGGAATGTGTATTTTCGCCTTCAGCTGCATTTCAGCACTCTTTTTTTCTTTTCCTTTTTTCTTCTGGAGACTTTGCAGTCTTGTTTGAGGAGTAGGGTCCTAAATAAGATAAGACTGCTACACTTACCCATCCTATGTTCCAACTTTACCAGACTGCTTGCTGTTTCTGAAGCATGACAGGCTTTTTCATGTCTCAAGTGTTTGTACATTCTCTTCCCTGTGTCAAGAATATCCTTCCTATCTTCTAAACCCCATGTATACTTACTCATCCTTCAAGACCCAGTTTGTATGTCACCTTTTCAGTGACACTGCCTTTGAGCTCTTCTCTGTTGAGGTAGTCATACCCATTTTTGTCCCTTCATAGCACTTTCTGCAGGCCTTTGTTATACTGTGATTATTCATTTAGCTATCTGCCTCACTCCGCACATCGTCAACCTCTTAAGAGCAGGAGGCTGGTTAGGCATGGTGGCTCATGCCTGTAATCCCAGCACTTTGGGAGGCCGAGATAGCATCGCTTGAGGCTAGGAGTTCAAGACAAGCCTGGGCAACATAGCGAGACCCTGTCTTTACAAAAAATTAAAAAAAATTAGCGAGATGTGGTAGTGCGTGCATCTGTAGTCCCAGCTATTTGGGAGGCTGAGGTGAGAAGATTACTTGAGCCTAGGATTCAAGATTACGGTGAGTTGTGATCGTACCACTTCATTCTAGCTTGGGTTACAGAGTGAGACCCTGTCTCTAAAAAATAAATAAATAAATAAATAAATAAAATAAATTTTTAAAAAGCAAGGGGCTGAGTTAGTTTTCTCTCTTTAGCAAGCATCTGAGGGAGACTATTGTCTTAATAAATTGTTGAATTAAACAATTCATCATAGTTTATCAGTACATCAGTGTATTGATGCCCAAATCAGAAGTAGAAGTTTATATACAACTATCTATACCTCTATAAACTAAAAAGGATTCTCTTCTATAATTCACTGTGTCTTATATCTCCCAGTCTCCCTAGCCCTTCAAACATGGGTTGCAGTTTGTAGCTGACTTTCTGAGAGAAAAGAGCACAGACGTTATCTTTGCCTGCTTTGCCTTACCTTACCCTTTACCTCACAGTGCTCTACTAAGTCCTGGGCCTGACCCAGGGACTAAGTAGGTAGGAGATACCAGAAATGAGCCACTCTTGGCATCCTTACTCCTTGGTTTGCAGGTTTGGTCCTGTGGGGCAGTGCAGGGTGAGAAAATGTAAATGAAGCTGCCCCCTGAAACAGTAGCTGAAAGGGATCTCCTCCAGATTATTGCTGCCATCATGTTGGAGCTGCAGCAATGAGGCAACCCCTTAATTGCGTTCTGGATCTAAGACAGAACCGATTCTTCTTTTAAATTGGCTCACTTGGCTTGCCCTGAGATTTCTCATGGATCTGAGAGCCTGAAACAATTTGTCTAACACTGTCTTTCTACCGTTGTCAGGCCACAGACTGTGAGATTGTTTATCTTATCCTTTCATTTTATAGAGAGGGGAACTGAGGTCCACAGTGGACATGACACTAGCTCAAGGTCATGTGACTAGTGTTGGCTGAGGCTAGACAGGAGTCTTCCAACTCTCTGCAAGGTGCTCTCTTCACTATACTTTGTTATCTCTGATATCAGTTTCTTTTTTTCTGTTTGTAATTCCTGTAGATTATGAAGTTGGTGAGGGTGAAGTAACCAGGAAACCTGGTATCTTTTCCTCTGTCACCCCCTAGTTGCTGTACATCTGGGCACAGGAGACACTCCAGGAAGACTTAGTGAAGGACTGAATAAAAAACAAAGTTGGCCCCAGGAAGACCTCACGGTCTAAGCCAGAAGAAGACTAATGAAAGCGTATCCCTCTCAGTTTCACTGGATGTCATTGGTTTTGATGATGATTCCTGTGGTTTGGCTTTCCTAGTGTTAAATGCAACCTTGGCTGGAGCATGGAAGAGGTATGGATTGTAACACTGGTGTTTTATCTGAAGAAAGCCAGGTCTGTAATGAAACTTCTGAGAAAATACCACACCTGGGCTAGCTGAGGATGCCTTTCGGTTTTTAGACCCCTCCCTTACTCCCTAGCAGCAATCACAGGACATAGAAATAGTGTACAGCATTGGAAATTCCATTACAAATAGGTAACGTTTGTTGAGTGCTTACTGTGTTTTCTGGAACTATTTTAGTTATTTTACAATTCTTTTAATCCTCACAATCCTCCATGAATAGTTACTATGACTTTTTTTTTCCGTTTTTTTTGCCACCGCATCCTGTTCCCTATGTTTTTTAACTTTCCAAATTGACTTTATTGAGATTAAAATTTACATATAATAAAATATGCTCATTTTAAGTACTCATTTTGAATTTTGACAAATGAATATACCTGTGTAACCTCTTCCCTACAATCAAGATATAGAACATTTTCATCAATAGGTACTCTTATTATCCTCATTCTACAAATGGGAAAACTGAGATACAGAGAAGTTAAGTGACTTCTCCAAGGTCCCATGGCTAGTAGGTGGTAGATCCAGGATTTGAACAGGCTATATGACTGCAAAGCCCATATTCTTAACTGCCATGCTATACTATCTTTCATCTTCATTTATGGTCAAGCCATCCCCCCTGTTGCCCTGCTGGACAAATGCATTAAGGACTAAGATGACATAGGCTTAAAGTCTAAGCACCAAAGGAGTGTCTTGAGGAGCAAGAGGCCCAGAGATAGAGGGAGGGGGCAAGGGATGAGACAGATATCTCAGTATCCCAGGACCAAAAGCAGGCAGAACTACTTGCCTTTTACCCAGTCTTTGCCTTTCCAGGCCTATGAAGAATAGAGTGGACTAGGGAGCCTCATAACATGATTATCAGTATGATGTAGCATCTGAAAAAGAGATTGGCTTCTAGGCTTACGTAACTGAGATATAGAAATATAGAGAATAAGTGACGTAGCACGCCTGTAGTCCCAGCTACTTGGGAGGCTAAGACAGGAGGACCACTTGAACTTAGGAGTTTGAGGTTGCAGTGAGCTGTGACGATGCTGCTGCACTCTAGCCCAGGCAATGGCTCAAAAGAAAAAAAAAAAGAAAAAAATGAAAACAAGAAATGTAGAAAATGAGAAGAGATGATAGTCTCGTATGTTTTTTTTTTTTTTTGAGACAGTCTCACTCTGCTGCCTAGAGTAGAGTGCCGTGGCGTCAGCCTAGCTCACAGCAACCTCAGACTCCTGGGCTCGAGCAATCCTACTGCCTCAGCCTCCCGAGTAGCTGGGACTACAGACATGCGCCACCATGCCTGGCTAATTTTTTCTATATAGATTTTTAGTTGTCCAAATAATTTCTTTTCTATTTTTAGTAGAGACGGGGTCTCGTTCTTGCTCAGGCTGGTCTCGAACTCCTGACCTTGAGCGATCCACCCACCTCGGCCTCCCTGAGTGCTGGGATTACAGGCGTGAGCCACCGTGCCCGGCCTAGTCTCGTATATTCTGAGAGTGATCTCAGTAGTAGCTGCAGCCAGTTCTGGACTTGGTATTGTAGGAGCAACATGGACAGACCAGAACAAATGTAAAGGCTGCAACCAAGATGGAGAGCAGCCTTGAAATTTAATTCTTTGAGGAGGAGTTGAAGAGCCAGATTTGGATGCTCTGAAGAGAAAATGCAGGTCGGGTGTGAAGATTGGAGGCCGAGGTGGGAGGATTACTTGAGGTCAGGAGTTTGAGACCAGCCTGAGCAAGAACAAGACCCTGTCTCTACTAAAAACAGAAAAAATTAGCTGGACAACTAAAATTAGAAACAAAAAATTAGCTGGGCATGGTGGTGAGCGCCTATAGTCCCAGCTACTCAGGAGGCTGAGGCAGGAGAATTGCTTGAGCCCTGAAGTTTGAGGTTGCTCTGAGGTAGGCTGATGCCATGGCACTCACTCTAGCCAGGGCAACTAAGTGAGACTTTTTCTCAAAAAAAAAAGAAAAAAAAGTCAACGTCAAACAAGAATTACCAAAATTATGAGCCAAAAACCACAGACAAAAATCAATATATCTGTGATAACGTAATATCTAATAGTAGCTTCAACAAATCTTACAGAATAAAAACCACTTCATATACTCTTCTGCATAGCATCTTGAGAAAAACACAACACATAATTAAACTCTTTTTTTTTTTTTTTTTTGGAGACAGAGTCTCACTGTGTTGCCTGGGCTAGAGTGCCGTGGCATCAGCCTAGCTCACAGCAACCTCAAACTCCTGGGCTCAAGCGATCCTCCTGCCTCAGCCTCCCAAGTAGCTGGGACTACAGGCCTGCGCCACCATGCCCGGCTA
>CAUYSK010125902.1:0-22190 GCA_963575035.1 Avahi laniger
AAGAAATTAATTGGACAACTAAAAATATATATAGAAAAAATTAGCCGGGCATGGTGGTGCATGCCTGTAGTCCCAGCTACTCGGGAGGCTGAGGCAGAAGGATTGCTTGAGCCCAGGAGTTTGAGGTTGCTGTGAGCTAGGATGACACCACAGCACTCACTCTATCCCGAGCAACACAGTGAGACTCTGTCTCAAAAAAAAAAAAAAAAGAAAAGAAAAAAAATCTCACAAATAATATAGGGAAGCCAAAAAAAAAAGAGTAAACAGGGATTTCACTGGTTGAAGGGCTGAAGGGGGGGAAGTCAGTGCTCCAACATCTTCACAACCTTCCACCATGGTAGCCTCCAAGAAGAGAGACTGAAGGTCTCTGGCCAAAGAATTTCATGACATTTTTAGAGAAGCCAAATGAATAAACTGCTAGAATATACAGTTCTCCAATGAAGCATTAAGAAAAGCATTTAGTTTAGAAACACGTGGGCACGCAACAGCTTCAATTAATATTAAGTTGAAACTTAATTTACCTTTTTTCTTATTTTTTATTGTTCAGTGGTATCAAAGTCATTGGGGTTTTTTGTGCATTTTCTAGAATAAACATACGAAAAATTAAAATAATAATCCACATATTAATGTTTGTATGAAAAATATATTTTGCATGCCTTCAAAAATGTTGGTAATAATTCCTGGGCTGTGCAGATGGCTTTTAAAATTTTTTTATTAATTTCAAAATATTGAGGGGGTACTACTGTTTTCCTACATGGATACCTTGTATAATGCTTAAGTTGGGGCTTTTAGTGTGCTCGTCAGTGTTCACTGTACCCAACAGATAAGGTTTCATACCTCATTCCCCTCCCACCCTCCCCTCTTCTTAGTTTCCAATGTTCTTCATATCTCTTTGTGTCTGTGTGTAACCAGGCATGTGTAGTGTCTGTTCTGCTCAGATCCCCTGCGGGTAGGGTGGAGAGCTTGACTCCAAATCACAGATGCAAAAGCATCCCCTATTCCTGCTCCCTCCCCAGCCTGGCCAGCCATGCGGTGATGCCTGCAGCAAAGCTGATCCCTGTGTAGACCAGGCACTCTGGACCTGAGAGCTCAGAATGGTGTCAGATGCAGCAACCCAAGAACAGAAGCCACCAGTCTCTGCTGTGCCTGCTCTGCAGTGTAATGTTGCTGCAGACTCCAAGTAGCTCCCTGATCAGTCTGGAGGGCTGTGGTGGTGGTAGGGATCCCCCACAGCTCAGGCTACAATATTTGCGGGGTGGAGGAGAGAGCTTTCTCTTTCTGTCCTTCCCCACACATGGATGCCTCCCCCAGGTACCTTCCAATCTTGCCAAATGGATGGCCCTGTCACGCTCTCCTTCGCTCTGATTGCCCCCTGTCCCTTCTCCGATGATTCACAAAGCTCTCTCCAAGAAGGCCCATCAGTACCTGGGCATTCATGAGCAACTTTCTTTTTTTTAATTTTTCATTTCAAAGTGTTACGGGGTACAAATGTTTTTGGTTACATGGATTGCTTTTGTAATGCTTGAGTCAGAGTTAAAAGTGTGTCCGTCACCCAGATACTGTTCATTGTACCCATTAGGTAGGTTTTTGCCCATCCCCTCCTTCCCCTTCCCCCCTGCTGTATTTCCATTGAGTTTTTCTTCCCTCTATGCACATGTGTGCTCATCGATTAGTTCCAGTTTAATAGAGAGTGCATGTGGTCATTTGTTTTTCCATTCTTTTGATACTTCACTTAGGATAATGGTTTCTAGTTCCATCCAAATTATTGTGAAAAGCATTAAGTCATCCATCCTCATGGCTGAGTAGTATTCCATCATATGCATATATCGTATCTCATTAGTCCACTCATGAATTGATGACTATTTGGGTTGATTTTGCATCTTTGAAATTGTGAATTGTGCTTTAATAAATATTCAAGTTCAGGTGTCTTTTTGATAAAATGACTTCTTTTCCTTTGAGTAAATGCCCAGCAGTGGGATTGCTGGATTAAATGATAAATTGACTTTTAGTTCTTTGAGGAATCTGCATGCTGTTTTCCATAGGGGTTGTCCTGCTGGGAAAATTGGAGCCACATGCAGAAGAAGGGAACAGGATCCATATCTCTCAGCAGTCACGAAAATTAAATCAAGATGGATAAAGTACTTAAATGTAAGGTATCTGGAACTTTCAATCCTGTCCTTGAGAGAAATGCCTTCAAGCTGCTTCCAGTACACTATCTTGCCCTCTTAATTTATTTTAAACAGCACATACAGCAATTAGGTGATCATCAACTAGATACTGGTGAACTCTCAAGTCTGTTATGGTTTAAGCAGAGCCTTAATAGACAAATAGGCTTTTTGAAATATCACTACTATGAAATCCTGTCAAAATCCTTAAAAATTACTAAGAGGGAAATAAAAGTGATATTTTGCTTTATTCTCTGATTTTCGAGTAAGTGTTATCATTATTTTTAAAATACTTTTCCCTACATTTCATTTTTTCTGTTTTCAGATATATACTCTTCCCTTATCCAATTTGATTCTCACTGCATCCTGAGTGAAAAGACAAAAATCCTTATTCTCACTTCATTTTTAGCATTTCCTTTCTCATTTTCCTCTGTTTGGGGGCCCCAGAAACGTTACCATTTCCTGTGTTCAATGAGAAGCACATAGTTTCCTCTTTTACTTACATTCACATTCAAAAATTCTATGCTGTTTCCATGAACTTTTGGAAAATTGTCCTTGATATTATTCTTCTAGAGCTAAATATACTAATTATATATTGACTGTATATTACATCAATTTATACAAATAAATTACTGTGACTTCCGAAGCTGCCACTTATTGTATTCTCTCTGCATCCTTTGAGATGCAATGACACTACAAATATAAGTTACACCAATGACAAGAATTTTAAGCTGTGGCCGACCGGAGGGCATATTTTTTTAAAATCCCAGTTTTAGCTTTCCTCATGCACCGCCACATAGAAGACTCCATTTCGTATAAATTTCATCAGAGCTCTGAACTTCAAATAACTTCTTGAGACAGGAGCTTGAATCCTTGCTATAACAGATAAAAACACTGAGATGTCTGAAGAATGTCCACGTTGCCATGGCAGATCATGGAAGAAAGTACTCTCTTGGATCCCCTAACTGATGTAATTTTAATATTTCAGGCAAATGTAAGATTTACAGGTGGTTTGGAATAGAATGATTTGATTACCATGGCTTCCAGTGTTTCAGAATATGAAAAACATTGTTAAAATAGAGTCTCTAATTTCTTTCTTTCATATTGGCAATTATATAGACAGTTGATTATAACATAATTGATTTGAAAACTTAATTAGCTTTCAGTACCTACATCAAATATATATCTCTTAAAAACATGGATAGTATATACAGTTTTTCAAATGGATATTAGGCCAGAAGGCATATAGTAAAAGGCATAAAAAACATTCCAGTACGAGCAACAATTAAAAATTTTCTGTTAAAATTAATTTATCTTATTGTGACCTCTTTAAATTATTAATGTTTAATCTCCCATTGTAAACATGGCTTAGCTTTACTAGTTAAAGGGATATCTAAGTAAATATAAGTAACAAGCTTTATCTTTAATTTACATTCTTCCTTTCTGTATCATTAAAGATCTTATAAGCCCATTATTTTATCTGGCTTTAAATGGTCAGAAATCTCAGAAGCAGAGATTTCTGAAAATGCAAATAATAAATGCCATTTTAGATTCAAAACACTGACCTCAGAATGCCCTTTTTCCTTTTTCTCCCTGCGGAATGATTATTTCAAAAACACCACAGATATTAGGCAATCAACAATTAATTCCCTCATTGCAATTATTATTAACAATATGCTTTCTTATTAAGAAATTATTGATTTTTGTGAAAGCATGTTAAAAATTTAACACATTCTTTCATCCATTGATTCCAAAAGTATTTACTGAGTGCTTACTATGTGCTATTCACTGAATGCTGCCAACCCCTGTCCGTTTATAAAGAGAAATTAGTCAACATCCCTAACCTCAAGAAAATTATTACTTAGTAAGGAAGACATATACATACCTTTACATATAGCATAGTCTTTGGTGCCAAGGGGCGTATGAGTGCAGTGGACAGTGGCATGATTTTTCCGTGAGAAAAATACTGACAAATACCTTGGGAATAACTATTAATGAAATAATAGAAATCAGCCAGTGGGCAAGGTGGTGAAGGGTATTCATTCCAAGTGGATTAAAGATCGTTGAATATTCAAAGAAGTGTGAACATTTGAAGATTACTCAGGGGCAGCATGTGAGGTTAGAAAGCTAAATGGAGTCATATTTTAAACAGCCTTGTAAGTCATATCACATTTTACCTTATAGATATCAGCAGGCCATTAAACAAATGACTCCTAATCTGTGGTGTTCATTGATTTACCTTTAGAGAAAAAGTGAGAGTGAGAGAAAGAGAAAGAGAGAGAACATGAGCATGAGAGGCGGGAGGTCTGAAACTGGAGATTCTCATTTAGTAAGACTGAAATATGTAGTATTTTGAACCAGTATTTTTAATCTTCTTTATTATTTTAATGAACTTACTGGTGGTCCTGACTTGGCTGCTGGCTAAAAACTACATCATTGAAGTATTTTATAGTATAGTTAGTATAATAGTATAATTAAATGCTCATTTTAGGAAGCTCATTTTGGTGTCTATATCAACAATGTGTTACAGGGAAATCAAGATTAAAGACCAAAAAACAAATAAGAAGCTACTGTACTTGTCCAGATAAGAAGTGATAGGTATTAACCAAAGCCTGGGAATAGAAATCAGAAATTAAGAACGCTTATAAAGATGGTATTTATAGAACATGTTTCTTCAAATGTTCAGTATGTATAGGAATGTTTATTTACCGTAACTCTAAATTTCTGACATAGGCAGATAGAAAATTAATTGTACAATTAATTGAACTTGGAGACGATTCATTAATTAGAATTTGACATTTTGAAAGACCTCATTTCTGTTAAATATTACATGTGTTTGTGTGTGGGAGTGTGTGTGTGTGAGTGTGTGTGTTTCCTACAAGTTATAAATGCAAATTGTTAATTCGGGGTTTTATTTGACAAAAAAAGAATCTGGATTCCCAAAAAAACTAATAATTACCAAATATTAATTTACACTGAGTACTTAGTGAAGTCTAGATTCTTCTGTCAACATGCCACACTGTATCGAGCCTTCATTTGATTGAGCACAAGACCCAATACCAGGCTAGAGAGTGGAGGGGGAGGGCATAGAAATATAGGTAACAATTCCCATCCTAAATACTCAAAGGGAAAAGACGCAGATATGTGCCCTGTTAATTAACAGAATGTTGTAGTCTAGATTGAAGAACTAGGTAATTTGGTGAGGTAATTTCTTTCATAGAGGAATCCCGTTGTTTGCAGACAACAAGACCTGACCTAACTCTTCACAGTAACTCTTTTCACAAAATACTCCTTTAGACAATCTCTGAGCACGGGCTTGCCCATTAAGAGCCAGCCTTCTCTCAAAGTTTAATATGTTCTCTCAGTCTCTGCCAATGGCTTTTCCATCATTTTCCTCGTTCAAAATATATTTTACTTCAATAACTAGGCTTTTAAAAAATACTAGTCTAAATAGCTGGAGAATTGACTTCCTAGTCAATTCTTGTTTGTTCTATCCTAGATAAATGTGATTTTAAATATCATGGAGCCCAAATGCTAAGAAAGACATTTCAGAATGCTTTGATATGGCCTCTTTATCTTTTGTAACACTATTTTTTTCCTCTGTCCTAGGATACCACTTTTTTTTACATGTAAGAGGCATACTTGTTTTTCTTTTTCAAGCTTGATCTTAATACTATAGATGAGAATACAAAATACAGAAGGGAAGTCATTTTCCTGTTATTTTTTCTCAACAAAATTCTACCATTTTGTCACACCTAAAAGTCATTTTTCTAATGGTGAAATGTTACATACAGTTTAGATATATTGAGTGAAAACTTAAGCTGATGCAAATATTATTCAAAGTGTGGGGTTTAAAAGTAGGCCATGTCTAAATTATTTAGAAGTCTCATTGTTGTAATATTTGGGATTAAAATACAAAAAGCTTTTCCAAAATAAATTAATGGTGATTTTTTTTAAATTTAAGACCTATATTCATCAAAATGTTAAAGAAGGGATAAAAAATAAAATTTCCATTAAAATCAGATTAACCAAAGTTCACAATCAAGAATAAGAATTCTAGTAACCATCTAGTAACCATGGAGAAAATAATATTCTCCATGAATCATATCTAGTCATTTCATATATGTATGAAATGTGTGTGTGTAATATATATATATATGAAATCTTGCATAGTATGATTTTTAAAATATGTATCATGTGCACATATTTTTTCAAATGCCTGAAGAAAGTGAGATAGAAACTTTGCATTATTCATAGAATTATCTTTCTGGGTTGAATTGTTGACTATCACAGGTTTGCATTAAACATAGGAAAATCTAAAACAAGATCCATAATGATCCCATATATGTACTGCATTTTTGCTACACTAAGTTTAATGGGTCAATATCAAACTCCTGTCTCAAATGTATCAGACTTTGAGATAGGCGGTAAGAGTTTCTACCCTCCACATCTTCCTGAGAAGGGCTTAATCTCAGTAAAACAACCATGCTCACAGGCACATTTGGCAGCAAACAGAAAATACATGACAGCCCTCAATACACTGTCACTTCACCTTGGGCACTGGCATGGGTCAAACAGTGACAAATGCCTCTCCCTGCAAAGCTTCAGCATATTCAGCAGTTATTACCAGAATTATAGGATCTTCACATATATCAGGGTTATGTATCAGAAGAAATATTCAAATTAATGCTCACTTGAGTTGCAATTTCTGCAAAAAATATCATCAGCAAATTAAAGCTGTTCATGCTCTATCCTGGAAGTGTATTAAGTCTTCTTTACAATTATGTTTTGTTTCAGGTTTCCAATCTCATATCTAATTTTAGACAGATTTCAATTCTTTTGCAAAGCATTAGTGTGAATCGTTTCTCTGCTCCAATGGTTTATAATAATATTCCATGGCTCTGTTTTAATTCGTGTAAAGAATCTTGTCTATCAAAAAGCATCAAAGATAAAAATGATATATGACACTTTGTGCATTTAGTTAGGTAAATGTACATATATTCCCATTTCTGATCTCACTGTTTTTTATTTTAATATATATGTATATATTTACTAAGAAAGTGTTTTTAACTTACCTATGTCAGTTGACTCTAGTTATCATCTCCCATCCTGCCCATCTCAGAGCTTGTACATCCTCATCATAAAAGAACTAACATTTATGTAATATAAACACAATGCTTAAAGTAGTAAAAACATGAGTTGACCAGAAATGTTTGAAAATTATGATTAATTTCTTATCAATATGTTACTATTTTAAAAATGGCAGTCATATGTGGTATATTTATAAGAACACACAAAGTAAAGAGTGTTTTGACTGGATTTCAAATAATTATTTTTAAAACTTTTGTTTTTATGCTTAACATGCATCATTTTGTCAAATATATAATAAGATAGATTTAACTACTTAACAGTGCTTCACAAATATTAATTTTTTTTGTTTATATAGTAGCTGGATTGAATGTTTGAAAATTTTGGCAAAATTATTTAATTATACAAGGTGTACCAGTACATATGCTTGTAAGTACCTGTAATAAACTTGTAAGTACTTGCAGAAGCTAGTTTCCCCTTTTTTTATTCTTAACAATCATTGCCTAGTTAAGGATGCTCATTATCAAGAATATAATACATTTTTCTTTTCTTCTTTATTATTAATGTAGTTAACACTATAGAGTTGTTCATTTGACTTCAAGTCTTTCAAATTCCAGCTCACTACACATGAGGAAATATAAACAGTTTCATCCCTCTTTAACACATTTCAAGGAGAAAATATGACATTGAAATATTTTCATTATAGTAAAACTGCACGATAACATATTGCATTGTATTCCAGGAAAGTTTCAGAGTTAAATAGAGTTAGATATTTTTGTATATCTTAGGAAAACAAATATCAACATTATTTGTGCTGTTTTTTTGTGAACTTTAGCAAAAAATATAACTTAAACATGTGATCAAATTTCATAAAACTATAAACCAAGAAAAAAAAGGAAGAAAAAGTGTAAATAAAACTGAAATCTAGAAAAAATCTAGATTTAGTTTCTGTGACTTCCATGTACTGGCAAATCATTTCATTTATTTGAGCATACATTCCCGCATCTGTCAAATAGAGATGGTGCTGCCTACTTGACAGATTTGCTGAGTCATTACATGGGAAAAAAATATAAACTATAAGTTATCTCAAAGATTGATATCAATTATAATTAAATAGCTAAAAGGCTGACCTTGACTCCCGTATATAATTTAATATGACTTTAATCCCTATCCCCAATTTAAAAAAATGAAACCATTTATATTATCATAATTCAGATATCACCTTTATTTTTTTACCTTTTATTTCAATAGAACTGCTAACAGCTTTCCTTTTTCCAACAAGAACATTTATTATAGTCAGAACATTTACCTTGCCATTATCAATAGGTCTAGCTTCTCTACTATTTCAATGTCACAGACCTCTGACTCGCAAATAAATGTAAGGGCACGAAATGGTATCTACTCAATCTCTCTACTTCCCTGATTTCAGAAATCTTGTATCCAGAAATACATCTAATCTGTTGGTTTCACCATCCCTTACTGGTCCCACACCCTTGATGTTCTGTATTTGTTCCTCAATTTAATTTCCTGGTCAATCACTCTAATTGCTCTCTTGCTTACAACTGCAAATCCTTTTGTATTCTTAATTCTACAAAATCCCTTTGAAAAGCCAGTTATATCTATCTTATTTCTAATTCACATATACCCCCAGAGAAGCTGAATGGGAATGAAGAATGCTCTCTACTCTGGCATTCCCAATTCCTCCTAAACTATTTTCCTTTCCTCTTTTTAAAAATTTTTTCACAACACTTACTTTTCACTTTCTAATATTTTAGAGAATCTAAATATTTATTCTGCATATTGTTGATGATCTATTTATTGTGTATATTTCAAAGGGATACAATCTCTCATGGGATAGGGATTTTTGTTGTTTGTCCATTGATGTAATGCAAAATACAGTGCCCGATATCCAGTAGATCATTCACTATCTAATGTTGAAAATAAATTATATATATGTTATTATTTATTGTCTTCACATCATTTTAGACATTCTAGAATATTGTTTTACTTTGGCATCACAGATTATGAGGAACAATTTATTTTCATAGATTTTCTCTAGATTTGCAATGTATGAAATGATGAGTCGCTTTTTCTCTTCTTGCCTACCCTCCATTCATGGTGGTATATGTATCACTGGGGAAAACTCTGGCAGTATTTCTATGATTTCTATGACTGGTTTGGCCCAGTCTTCTCCTATTTAGTTCTCCCTCACTTCTGGGTCATGTCATTTATCAGGGATGCATAATTATAAAGTACATAAAAATTGCTTCTTTAAAATCATAGGGGAAAATGTGACTTCATTGTACTACAAGTCATGTGTGTTTTATATAAATGTACTTAAGATAAATTTTTATTTTCAATTAACTTAAGATGGTCATAGTTACGCATAAACAGTGTTTAATTTACTTCTTTTTAACTCATCATTTTTTGCTTGAAATAATAAAAACATGGGTTATGAAAATACTGAAATGGACATAGGTGAGATATGATCTCCTGCTGTTTGTATCCAGACCCATCTCTCAAGTTGGAGCCTGGAGTCTTTTAGCCTTAAACTAAAAACTAAAATTAGTAGATATACACTTATTTTTACAAAGTTCTTTATGCTTTTTTTTTTTTTTTTCAGAGACAAGATATCGCTCGATTGCCCAGACTGGCATTCAGTGCCCCAATCATAAGATCACTGTAACCTCACATTCCTAGACTCAAGTAATCCTTCCACCTCGGCCTCCCAAAATGCTGGGATCATAAGCATGAGTCACTGTGCCCAGCCTATGCTCTTTTATATTTACCCAAACAGCTATTTTGAAACTTGTTTTAAAATATGATTTCCTCGAGTGTTTAAGATAACTTCGGAAAAAGTAGCAGAAACAAATGAATAGTTCAGACACATTTTGAGGACATAGAACTGCTTTCAATTAATGTAAATCTAATAGCAGCCTGTCCTGAGTAACAGAATGTACTGAATAGCAATAGCAATATTCATTACCTATATCCTACCATCACTTTTTCCTAATCCTATTCCATAATAGGAGTAGCAAACTAATAATAAATTAGAAGTGAACTAAATGAAGTGAAAACTGATTTTCTTATTGAGTAGAATATTTAACATCCCATTATTGTCTAGAAATTATGTAAATCCTTTTTTAAATATTGATCATTTAGCAATGATGATAGAATGATTAATTACTTTAAGAAGGTGATTAGTTGTTTAACTATTTAGTGGTAAGATGTACATTTTTTCAGAACAAGTTCACATATAAAATTTCTTTTAAAATATGAAGTCCTGGAGAGTAATCCAATGTCAATGTCCTGAACCTAAATTAATAGGTTAATATGAAGGACTTTCATATTGCGTAAACTAATTACTCGAGACTTAATCTATGTCTCTGAAATGTTTAATTACATATTCTTAGGTTTAAATATCACTTCTGTTAGTATTCACTATATATCTTTAAAAACAGGGTCATTGACTATGCTCATAACCTTTTCTCAGATAGAAACAGAGATTTCCCAGATGATGCCAAAATTGATAGGTTATGAATAGAGAATTAAATCACAGAAGCAAAGAGTATACCTTCACGTTACCTTGTATAAATTTCCCTACAACTTAAAGACAACAGGGGAACTTGGAGGGGGAGCCTTGAATTGGTAAATATTTAGTTATTAAATATATAACAGCATGAAGACTCAAAAGAGAAATTAAATTCAATTAGTGAAGAATTTAAGAATAATATTTATTGAATACCTGAACTTGTGTTCTGAAATGCATACCTTTACAAAAATGCTAGGAATTTCTCCTAACTGAATTCATAAGAATAGGTGAAAAGATGGAAAGAGTGTTACCAGTTTAATAAAGATTGGAAACCTATTCATTTGTTTATTCATTGATTCATTCCACAAAAATGTACTGGATAGCTAAGATATGCCAAGATTTCTTCTATGTTCTGAGTAACAGACGGTCAGTGAAGCAGGAAAGCTTCCTACTCTTCTGATACAGACCACAGACAGACACAGAGAAAGAAAAAAAATAATTCACCACATTTGATAGTCATAAAGCTATGCAGATAATTATCATAAGAGGATCTAATAAGTGACTAGTGGCTACAGTAGTTGCAGCGATGAGGAAATGCCAATGTGAGGACAAGTAATTCAGATGCTGATGGAGAACTAAAGCTAGAATATTTGGTAGGCAGCTAACACAGAGGCTAAGGTTAGCCTGTATAAATGGCAATAGTATTAGTGAAGAAGGCTTTGAGCCCGGTATCTAATTCTCCATGGAAAAGGGATTTGGGCCAGAAGACTGAGATGTGACAACAAACAGGAAGGTTATAGGATAGAAAAGAGGTTTTGTTAAATTAAAAAAAAAGAAGAGAAGTGATATACAATTGGCAATGTATCTAGATAAAAGCATGGCACCACTTCTGTGCCTCTGTGGTGGGAGAAAAAGAGAATTTTTCTCTAGAGAAACCATTAAAGGGAAAGTTACTGCTGAGAATCTTGAATAATAGAGTGAATATTATAAATATTTGGCATAAAAAATGTTACTCATATTAACACCTACTGCAACTTGCATCTGTTTTTTTGGTATTCTCATGGCGGGGGGAAGAGTAGGGTAGAGATAGGTCCCAAGGTGGCTTCGAGTTATTTCTCTGTCCTTTCAATTATTTTCATTCTTTCAAGGATAATATTTTTAAAGGCATTTATATACAGTGATTGAATTTTGTTGCATATGTGCATGTGTTTCTGAGTAATTGTGCCATTTATTTTGATCATAAAAAGCATGCATATGCTTTGAATAACACAATCCTTGATTTGTATGTTTCCTTTGGTGAGAAATGTTTGTTAGAATTCAGAATGCTAAAAATATTTATAATGACAATTATTCCACAATTTAAATTTAGATGGTATGAATTTTTCTCTTCAATTAAGTAGTGTGCCATAAAACTTAGCACATTGCTTAAAAAGCAATTACCATCATATGGGAAGGAATGGGAATATGTTAATTGGTTGGCGAATTATTTTTTTCTAAAACACTACATTCATTTCCCTTTTGAAATGAGGTTTCAAAACCAATATACAAACTAACGATATGCAGTTATATCCTAGATGACTTTGTTTAACGTATGGTCGTAATTATGGTAAATATATGTTTTCAAAGGAAACACAGGAAATTTGAAAGACTGATGGGTAGAAGTCTATTTTAAGTTATATAGATTTTGACACATCTGCATTCTTTGTGGTTTCACCAAACTAATGTCCACCTTTCACTTACAAGAACTCTAACTGGGACACCTAATATATTGTAGCTGTGTAGATTAATTCCATTGAAAACTCTATTCTCAAATATTTCTAGACTTCCATTTTTATTAAATATCTCACACTAATTATTGATGACCTTGAAAATAAATCAGCTAATATTGTATTATGCAATCTTGAACTTGAACAATATTAACTTCTCATGGAGTTTCTAAATTTAATCTTTTTTTGGAAGATGGAAGGATTAGGTTTATATTTTCTATCTCCACCATCTCCATGCTATCACATAATTCCTACAATATAGTTACCTTTGTTTTAATGATCTCGTTCACAAGTTATATCAGTGCATTATGGGTAAATGTTTTAAACCAGTTGTCTTGGACTGATTTAGACAGATGGTTGTTTTTTTAAGTTTTTATAAATATTTCTTATCAATTTTGTTCCATCAAATTTTATTTTAATATAACTGACAGAAATAAAAGGAAAGGCAATAAAATAATTTTGATGAATTATTCCCTCTATTTTCCAATAACATTTTACCATCTATTCGAAGCAACAGGCCTGTGATTACAATGCTCTTCCTTTTTCCCTCCAAATATAGCCAAGAAAATCTGCTCTTATCTTTTGAATTTTTTCAAGAAGTAATTTAATCTGGGTTTCCACTCTCTTAACACCATTCTTAAGAATGGCATTCTTGTTCATGATTAACTATGCCCTCTCTGTTCATCTTCTTTAACTTTTAAATATTAATATGTTGCTAATTCAGATATTTATGTTAGATATAATATATTTAAGTGATTCATCTTTTCTTCCTCATTCTCCATTCATATTATATTATTGTATTCTCAGAACATCATTTTGGGGAGCGTTACAATGTTTTGTATGATCTATCTTTTAAATCTAGACTTTAGTATTATATTTTCTCTGAAAGTTTTGAGGACTATCTTTCTAAAATATAGGATATATAACGGATTTCTCATAGATTCCTTTCCTGGGTATTATTAACAGTAATTCATTGTGGACTTATTCTTTTATTACTTGTTAGGAGCTAGCTGCTAATTAATGAATGTTGTGCCTGTATAGTAATTATCTTCTTTGTTTTTTAAATTTCTGGAAAATACAATTTTCTATAAGGCAATATAGGAATGTTTTATCTGTTATCAGAGCATCCATGCAAAGTGCTGCCTGGTTGAAGTCTCTTAAATTTGGAATGGTTTTGGATTCGATGAGTGAACAGATGTCAAAACATTGTAAACTTCTGTTTTGAGCTTGGAGTTTCACACTGTCACCATAAATTGTGTAAATGAATTTAATTTCATTTATCTTGCTTGGAGATTTATCTTTCCTGAGAATTCAGAATTTTTTAAGTAAATTTGAAAAAATATGCTACATCTTATTTTCTCTTGATTCTCTTTCATGCTTGTTTTAGGATTCTAATGTATTGGATATTCTTATTTGCTTTTAACATTTCTTTCATCTTTACATTCTCTTTGTCTCTTTCTATTGAGTTCTGAGTAATAATTTTGGCTTTATTTGTCTATTGGTAAGCACTTTCTTTTTTTCTAACAAATCTGTTGTTCAAACTGTCCACTAATTTTAAATTATAATGATAATATTTAAATTGTCAGAAATTCTTTTTTTAATCTGCATATCTTTACAGTTTCTTGATCTAGTTTTATGTTTCCTACTTCACTTTAAATTATTTAAACATTTTACATATTCTCATTCTATGTATCAAATAACTTCTTTCTTTAAGGTTTCTTTGGCTTTACTGTTAGTTTTGCTACTGATTCCTGCTAAAGGTATCTACTTTACTTTTGTGTTATACATATATATTTTAAATTGTGAGCTCTTTTTCATGGATTGTTTTCTACACATGATTAATAAGAATTTATTCTAGATTTCTTTCAGACAGTATTTCCATTTTCATCCTTTGAGCACAAGTTTCTATCAACATGGTACCACCTCATGTTAATGTCCTGCCTTGTAGGAGTTTTCTAAACCAAATAAAAGGTCATTAAATGTGAAATGTCCAATTTCGAATCAAACGATGAGTTTATTATATTTGAATAAGCAGTATAATTAATCAAAGTGTGCACCTAAACTATCAACACAGTTTTGCCATCTTAAAGGTAACTTGTTTATGCCAGCGGCAAAGAAGCCTGGAGAGTAAGTGGCGATGAAATTGCAAAAGGCTTTTTCCACATTTGTTGAAAATTGAACATTTTTCCTTAAGAGAAGTAATCCAAAACCTCAAAGAAGTGGTAGTCAGTTGGGGCAAGGTCTGGTGAATATGGTGGGTGATGAAGAGTTTCCAAGTCCAGCCTCCGTAGTTTGAGTAGCGTTGTTTGAGTGACATGTGGTCGAGCATTGTCTTGCAAGAGGATTGGCCTGTTTCTATTGACCAATCTTGGCTGCTTAATCACTGGCATCCTCTTCATTTTATCCAGTAGGTTGCAGTAGACATCTCTGTAATTGATTGACTAGGTTTCGTGAAGCTGTAGTGAATAATACCAGCACTGGACCACCAGACACCATTTGCTTTTTTTATGAATATTAGGTTTTGGACTGTCTTTTGGCACTTTATCTTTATCCAACCATTGTGCTGAATGCTTGTGACTGTCAAAAAGAATCCATTTTTCATCACACATAACAATATACTTTAGAAATGACTCACCTTTACATCATGACAGCAAAGAAAGACAAGCTTTCAGATGATTTCTTTTTCAGTACTCGTTTAATTATGTGGTATCCATCTGTCCAGCCTCTTTACCATGCCAATTTATTTCAAATCGTTCAATATTGTTGGAATAGTAACATCAAATCTTGCTGCTAATTCACATATAAGTTTGAGATGGATTTGTTTCCACTACAGCTTTCAGCTCATCATTATCCTCCTTGGTCTCAGGTTACGCACATGGCTCATTTTCAAGATTAAAATTTCCAGTCAGAAGTTCTCAAATCATTGATATACGTTGACCACACTCAACCACATGTCACTCAAACGACACTGCTCATTAACCACATCCTTCCCAAACACTGCATTGATATTTCAAGCTGTCGGTGCTGCATTGGTTCCATGATAGAACTCTCTCAAAAATAACACAAATTTTTGACTTAACTGTTTCAAAAAAATTGCTCTAAAAAAAAATCTGTGACAGATAATTATAAGCCAAATCATCCATTTGAAAGAATGAGGATGTACCTTCATGATAAACATGAAAGAAGACGTGTCAAAGTAAAATGTCAGAGATATCAACTGTATAACTTAGTACTTAAGGAAATCGGACATTTCATACTTAATAACCTAATATGTCATAGTAATGTGAGGCTGAAACTCAAGTGAGAGCTTGATTTTCTCAGTGGACATTGTTTTTCTCAAAACTCAGCCTAGGGGCTGACATACTTCCTGATAGCTACATTTTGCTTATGGATAGTTTTTTTGTTAGCCTTTTGCTAACGGAGTAACCATTTAGTAGGATAATTTTATCTCAGAAGTAATCAGCTCCTCACCTGGCCTGGAAACAAATTCCAAATCCATTTATTCTATTCTTGTAACACATTTAAACTCAAGCCTCTTTGAAAAACGGTTTGGCACTACATCAAGTGGCTAAACAGAGAATTATAATGTAATCCAACAATTCTACTTCCAAGTATATACCCAAGAGAAATCAAAACATATGAATGGGGCTGGAGCTGCTGGTCAGCCAAGGTTCTCCTCTCAAGCCTCAGACCCATTGAGGAAGTAGCCCCAGGCTCTCCAAGTGGTGCCTGTGGTGTCTAAGGCTCCTCCTCAGTTCGGATCCCATGCTGGGGAAGAGGTGTACTTGGCCCCCATTCACAGGACACAACACAGGGGAGCATCTGTTTCCTCCCTGGCTTTGCAGAGGTGATGCAAAGGCTATTGCTGGAATGCAGCAGAGTAACCAAGATGTTGTTGGTTGCAGAAGGCTGGTATTGACAGGCACCAGGTCTCTACTACACCTGTTCTCCGGTGCAATGTCTCTGCACAGACTCTGTGCAAGCTCCCTGATCAGCCCAGAGGTCTGCAGTGAAAGAGGAAGACCCCTCACAGATTGAGCTGCCTGTAACTTTTGTTTCTCTCCTAACAGACAGTGTCCCCTCAGGTTGCCTCTATCCTGCTGTCTTCACCTCTTCGCAGCAGTGTGAATTTCAGTGGGTCCCAAAGTTTAACCTCTGAGATGATGTGTGACACTTGTAAGAATTAACCTTGCACTGTTTGATTGAGTTGGTAGATGCTGTAATGAGATATAGAGTTGTTCTCCCTGTCAGTGGTTGACACGTGGAGGAAAGAGCCAACTGCTAAGAAGTTATTTTGTGTCTGTGATAAGCTCTAGTTCCTCAGGTGGAACATTTGAATGTCACAGGCTTTGGAAGGGGGCCCTGTAGCTCCCAGGGGGTTGCTTGATTTTCAAAACAGCAGAGGTGTGTGAAGGAGCAAGGCAGGGAATGGCTAAGTTATGTGAACCTGGAAGGCTTTGCAAAGACTTGGCAGGTCTCAAAGGTTGTTTCCCTAGCCACCAGGGGGAGCCACTGGGAGGAGAGTCAAGGCAGGTGCTCTAGACTGGGAAGGGGCCACAATTCCCTGACAGTCCTAGTGCCTGAATGTGCTGCACTTGGTTGCTATGGCACCGTAGACTGGGATTTTTCTTGCTGGAGGACCAGCCCTAGTCCAACAGCCTGGCTTTTCTGTGGGGGAGATGGGCGTTCTTCCAGATCACTGCATCTCAGACCCCCCCAGTATTCTCCCATCAGTTCTGCTCCCATGGGCTCCCTTGCCTCCCAATCCAGCCCCCAAACCTCCCGTTGTGTCCCCCAGTAACCTGCTTGAGTCCTGGGTGCATTGGATCCAGCCTGTGTGTCTGACCTTCTGGTGTGTGTCTCCAAAAAATGCCAGCAGGCAGCGAGCTCCTATTTGGGCACCCTGGGTCCACTGCAGGCCCTCCTGGGGAAAGGTATGGGCCCCACTCTCTGTGGAAATCTCAGACTGGAAGATGCACCAGTTGGGGAGAGGCAGCTGCTCACCAAATTCTTGGCCCAAACTGCTCTCCCAGTTGCAGTAGATGGGGGAGGGGTGGGGAAGGATAAGACTGAATGAAATAAAGCCTGATCTCTGGCCTCTCGGTTCCCTCTTCTTGGAGGGGAATCCCACACGAATGTCTCAGCTCCGGGGTCATGCAAGTTCTCCCCACAATCACGTGGTTGCCACCGTATTTGGGCTCATGGGAGTGGAAAGGCTTCCAAGTATCTTGTCAGCCTACTGATCACAGAAGGAGTGTGCAAGGGAGAAAGGGATTCCCGTTACTCCCTCGCTGGGCTTCAAACCTCTGGGTTTGATCCTCACTGATATCTTTTCTTCCTTTATCCTCTTCCTTATCTGCTTTGAAATTTTCCTCCCTGAGGTCCCTGTGGGGCTCCAGCACTTATATTTATCGCCTACATCTGAGCTGCATTATTGTCCTCTCCCCTGTCCTTTATAAACTGAAACCCTTACTTCCCTCTAGGACCTTCTGGCAAGTGATGACTCTAGGCAGCCGTTTTGCTCCTCCCCCATTGTCGTCACCTGTCTTTAAAGAGCCTCCTGATACATCTTGGCTACCCATGTGGTTGAATAAATAATGAATTTGTTATGCTAAATTCAAAACACATATTGTTACATGTAATTTTTTTATTATTTTTGAAAGGAATAAAAAAATTGTCATTCTTATATTCTTGGTAAATGTTTCTGATCTAGATGAGGATTTATTCTTGTTCGAAGACCATATCTGGTTTCTGAACATGCAGGACTAAGAGTCAAATCTGAAAATGTAGTAAATTCTCTAAGAAAACTAATGATCCACTGTGCTTGATTCCAGTTTGAGCTACGTGTCAAGAGAAAGTATCTCATTTCTCTCTACCATGGAACTGTAAATTGTAATAGATAACAGCTCTGTAAACTGCGGAAAGCCTGATATCTCAGTGAAACATTAAATACACTATATATATATTACTAGTATTTTCTTGTTTCTGATCTAGAAAATTGTAAAGCTTTGTTTATTAAGGGTTTAAGAAGGTTTGATTCACTAATAAAATTTATGTTTCTTAATCTGTACCAGGAAACATAAACAAAAAAGATGGTATTGGGAGCCTTACAGAAGACTTATTTAAAAGGAAATATCTCTACTGATTGAGATTTGCTATCCTGTTAAGTTTAAGGCAATTTAAATATATACATATATATAAAACATACATACACACATATATAAATGTGTGTATATATATATATACACACATACATATATGTTATTTTGAAATCAGATAAAGCCTTCTGTTTTTATTTTTTTACTGTAACTTTTATACTTTATAAACTTTTAATTTTTTTAAATTTTTTGACTCTTTTGTAATAACAGCTTAAAACACAAATACATTATACAAAAATATTTTCTTTATGTCCTGATTCCATAAGTTTTTTTTCCTATTTAAGCTTTTTTTAAAATTTTTTTGTTAAAAATTGAACAGAAACACACATACTAGCTTAGGCCTACACAAGGTCAGGATCAATATTACTGTCTTCTGTTTTTATTTTTAAGGGACATATAAGATAAAAGGCTTTGCAGAAAACTAAAGAAGTTAATGTGTAAAAAAATTCCTGTAAGAGAGGGATTTAAGATCTTGCTCTGACGTAGATTATCGAATTAACAAAATAAAAGTCAGTTTTCAGAAAGGAGCCAATTATGAGGGATTTCAATTTATGCTTCATCGCCTTCTAATTGGGTTGCTCAAAAAATATTTTTAGAACATTTTTCCACTTTGCTTTATGAGTAGCAGCATTATTTAAATTATACGTGCAATGATGCTTCATGGTTTTAATGTGTTCACTCACAAATGTATAAAACAGTATAATTTCTTATAGTATAGATATAAATATATAAATGGAAGTTAACAATGTATACTATGTGATTGCTAAAATGTTGGTAAACAGATCATTAATGTAAGTATTTTTTTATGCCTATGTTATGGTTTGTTTAGTTGTATTTTGAAGAAACTATTATGCTTTGTAGAAAGGCCACATTTGTGTTACAAATATAGCTAACTACGTTGGGGAGTAATAAATGAATAGATTTAATTAACACATAACGTTTTAGATGTTAACCAGTAATCATATATATACTAATTTTCTATTATTAACATAAAAATTACACTTATGTAGTTGTTTAAAATAGCACAAATTTATTATATCACACTTCTATAGGTCAAGAGTCTTACATAGGAATCACAAGTTTAAAATCAAGATGTACATAGGACTCCATTACTTTTGGAGGCTCTAGGGGAGGAATCTTAAGATTTCTTAAGAATCTTATGAAATCCTGATTTCTTTGATTATGTAATTTGGACCTTGTTTAGCACATGGTAACAGTGTTGGGTGGCATTCTCAAAGTATGATTCCCTGATCACCTGCACAAAATCACTTGACAGGCTATTTAAAAATGAAGAATTACAGAATATCACTCAAATGGGATAAATCACTATGTTTGAAAAAATTTCTTTAAATTCTTCTGTCAAATTTTTAGAAAACTACTAGGTTGGTCCAAAAGTAATCGCCGTTTTGGACCATGAATTTTAAATCATTATAACTAGGATCAAACATATTTTTATTAATCAAAACAGAAACTATTACAATCAACACATTTTTGCCAGCAAGAAATAAGTTTGCTTATTCCTATAGCATAAAAATCAGTGCTTCAGGTTTTGAGGAACTCTTGGAAAGCATATTCTGCATCCTGCCGGTCATGGAAGCATTTTGCATGCTTGAAGAAGTGGTAGTCCATTGGCGACATGTCAGGTGACTATGGTGGAAGAGGCAAAACTTTACAGCCCAATTCATTCAACTTTTGAAGCGTTAGTTGTGTGATGTGTTGTCAGGTGTTGTCATGGAAAAGAATTGGGCCCTTTCTGTTGAACACCTGCCGGCTGCAGGTGTTGCAGTTTTCTGTGCATCTCATTGATTTGCTGAGCATACTTCTCAGGTGTAATGGTTTCACCAGGATTGAGAAAGCTCTAGTGGATCAGACTGACAACAGACCACAAAACAGTGACCATGACCTTTTATTTTGGTGCAAGTTTGGCTTTGGGAAGTGCTTTAGAGCTTCTGCTAGGTCCAACCACTGAGCTGCTTGTGGCCAGTTGTCATATAAAATCTATTTTTCATTGCATGTCACAATCCAATCGAGAAATGGTTTGTTGTTGTGTGCACTAAGAGAAGACATTTCAAAATGATAATTTTTGGGGCTGCTCATGAGGCACCCACTTATCAAGATTTTTCACCTTTCCAATTTGCTTCAAATGCTGAATGACCATAGAATTGATGTTGAGTTCTTTGGCAACTTCTTGTGTAGTTGTAAGAGGATCGGCTTCTACGGTTGCTCTCAGTTGGTCATTGTCAATTTCCAGTGGTCGCCACTGCACTCCTCATCTTCAAGGCTCTCATCTCGTTTGCAAAACTTCTTGAACCACCACGGCACTGTACATTTGTTAACAGTTCCTGGGCCAAATGTGTTGATGATGTTTCGAGTTGTCTCTGCTGCTTTTTGAACTCGAATAAGAAAATCACTCAAATTTGCTTTTTGTTTAACATCATTTCCATAGTCTAAAATAAATATAAAATAAACAATAAGTCATTAGCAAAAATACTTAAAACGAGAAATGCACATTAAAATGATATATAACATAACCACATTTATTTAAGAATGTATTCCAATATCAAACAACAAATTTCAACAATGCTGAAAACGCAATTACTTTTGCACCAACCTATAGATCAAACTCTCTAAGTTATCAAGTGCTTTCCTACCATATGTGGTAGACAAGATTATAGCCCACCCAAAAGATGTCCATATTCCAATACCAAGAACCTGTAACTATATTACTTTACATGGCAAAAGGGATTCTGCAGATGTGTCTAAGGTTAGAGACTTTGGTATAGACAGATTATTCTAATGGGCTCAATTTAATAACATGAATTCCTAAAAGTGGAGAACCTTGCCCACCTAACTTAAAAAGATGAGACAATGGAAGAAGATAAGAGAAGTGTATTGTGAGAAGGACTTCACCTGACATTGCTGGCTCTGAAGGTGGAAAAGGAGGCCACAAACCAAAAGCATGTGGGTGGCATTTGGAACGTGGAAAAGGCCCTGACCTGACCTGACAGCTAACAAGAAAATGGAAAGATCTATCATACAAACACAACCGAATTCTGCTAACTACCTGAATGGGCAAGGGGATGGAGGGAATAAGAAGGACATGGGAACTAACCCTCCATTTCCTTTTTCCCAGGACAGGGTTGCCTGACACCTACCTGTTGTGATTGGCTTCTTCTGCAAGTCTCCATGTTCTTCCCAAGACCCACCTATGACATCCTCATTTTAGAAAAGGTTTGGGTATAGAGATAGTAGTGAATCATCAGTCATGCTATATTCTAAATTGCTATATATCCAAAATAGCATTATAGCTAAACTTGGATTGATCTGAATTTTTATTCTTACAGGTGCATCATCTCAGGGTTTGTTATAATATTTTGAGAGATTGATTTTCTGATCAGGAATACCGAAAAAACTAAATGAGCTTATGAGAATCATTTGTTGGTAGTCTTGTAAAATTAGCAAGCTACATATAACTATGTAA
>CAUYSK010125906.1:0-42801 GCA_963575035.1 Avahi laniger
CCCAGCTACTCGGGAGGCTGAGGCTGGAGGATCGCTTGAGCCCAGGAGTTTGAGGTTGCTGTGAGCTACGCCACAGCACTCTAGCCCGGGCAACACAGTGAGACTCTGTCTCAAAAAAAAGTAAGTTTCATTGAAGGACGGACCCTATCCTGTAACCCCAGCTTCAAGTACACAATTATTACTCCATTAAGTATTTACTAAATGAATGTTCCCATGAAAATTTCAGTTAAAAGTATGCAAAAAGGGAAGTAGAGAAGGGCTCCAATGAGGAAAACAGGTTTGGAACGGCAAAGTTTCCAAAATATTAAGGACGACCCAGAAACATCAGCCCTTTAGGAGTGGTCCACCTCAAGGACTAGAGAAGTATAAGAGATCGAGGACCCTGAAAGGTAGACTAGAACAGTGTGGTTCCTGAAGCTAGGAAAAAGTTTCAGTGAGGGATGGGTCAATGGGCGGGGCATGTGTTATTTCTCAGTCAAGAAAAATGAGAATAAGAAAAAGACTATTGAATTTGGAAAGGTCATTTGTGATAATTGAATAAAGGTGTAAAAAATGTAGGGTTTAAGGAGAGAAAGGACATAGAGGTATAGTCATTACTGGAGTAATCTGGCAGTAAAGGGAATTATTAATAGTACTCTAGCAGGATTGAGTGGGTTTCTTTTTGTGAGACCTATTCATTTCTCAAGAGAAATAAGCTAGCGAAGAGGGAATACTGAACATGCTGTAGGGGAGGGGTCCTTAGCCTGAGGGTAATGGACCCCTAGAGAGTCCACAAGCCACGTTCGGGGACTCTGAAACTCGGAAATGATACGTTAAATTTTGTGTGTGCATGGCGGACGGGAGGTGGAAAGAGAAAAAGAAAATTTGTGGCTTTATCACTTTCCAAAAGGTCGTGGCCCAAACCACTGCTGAAGAGGAAGAGAACAGATGAATTAAAGAAAAAAAAAAAAACGCCCAGAGAGAAGGGCTAAGCTTTACAGAGAAAAAGGAAAACCTCTTCCTGATCTAAGGAAAAGCTATAAACAGATAGAAAAGTCCACAATTGCATCATCATCTCAGGAAAATAGGTAGTAAAAACAGAGTTGGAAATAGCGGGGAAGCTTGTGCAAACACACTCCAATGAAAAGATTCTGAAGAAGCCAGGCAGTCCGAGTGGAAAAGGAGCCTGTGTTCCTCAACAGAGGCTGCAGCTCTAGCAGTGCTTCCGGGCATCTCCGTGCAGCACCGGCTCCTGTGCGACATCTCGGCCCTGGAGGTGCCCGAAGGCTGGGAATCACGGTCATTGTTCTACAAGGAGCACATCTCTCAAGACTATAGTTGTTCCGACTGGGAAGGAGAGAGGTCTTATCACAAAAGGCAATCATCACCAGGCGGTGGCGAACATCAGTAACAGGGACAGGATGCTGATGTTTCAGAGTCAGGACAAGCTAGCTGTACGCCCGAGCTTCCGGATAGTTGCTGTAGTTTCCCTGCTGCATTCGGGTCGCTGCCTCCAGTCCGACCTCTCCACCGGTCGTCACCTCTGAATTATCTCACTCTATTTCGACATCTCCCTTCCCCGCTCCCAGCTCTCAGCCTGGCGTAGAGCCCAGCTACAGGCGGGGATGGAGAATTCATTCATTCAACCACTGCGGGGGTTTACTGAGTGACTTCGGGTGCATCGCCCACCGCCGGGCGCTGGGGCCTCAGGAGCACCGGGTCCTCCGGAGTCTGCTCGATCCGAGTCTAACGGGCCGCCCCGGTTCTCCCTGGCGGGCGGAGAGGCGGACCCAGGCCCGCATGTCGCAACGGCTTCCCGGACAGGCACGCGGGTCGTGCCAGGGGAAGACCGGCCTAGGCCGGTTCCGCCTCACGCCCGCTACGAGATCCCGCGGGAACAGAGGTCTCGGGGCCGAAGCTGCCAGTCCTCGAGCGGCGCATCTCACCATTTGCGGCGCACACTCGAGCGCGGGTAGTTAAGGCGTCAGTCAGCGGTTTGACCTTGAAGGCCTGGCACCACCCCACCCCCACGCCATCCTGCCCGCAGCGCCTGCAGCCCTGCAAGCTCTAGTCAGGGGCCCCAAATCGGCCCCTATCGTAACCGGGCGCTTCGCTCTCTTTCTGTGGCCAATCAGAGACCGACGTGGTGCGGGCCAATGGCCGCGGTCAAGGTATCAAGAGTGGCTGAGCCTATCAAAGTTCAGCCTTAAGTTTCTCCCGCCCTCCCAAAAAGTCGGAGGCGGGTTGATCTTACATGCCGGCCAATCAGTGGCCAATAAACAAGAAGCTTCCAAGATCAAAGAGGAAGGGGTGGGATTTAGGCGGTAGCAACGCCTCAGGGCGGAGGAATGACAGACAACTTCGCTAATACCACAATCAAATTTTTCCTACGTAGGGAAAGGGGTGGGGCTAACTTGGCGTGTGGACCAATGGTTGGGTGAGGGGCGTGCCCTCGGAGCCAAGCGGGAGCCGGAGGCCCCGGGCTCTCTGGGCCGCGCCTGAGGCGGACACCACGGGGCTGGGGGGCGGCGGCAGCAGTGGCAGTGGTGGCGGCGGCGGGGTTGGGCGCCGCAGCTGGCCCGGGTGGATGGAGTTGGAGGGGCGGGGTGCTGGCGGTGTGGCGGGGGGGCCAGCGGCTGGGCCCGGGCGGAGCCCCGGGGAGTCGGCGCTGCTGGATGGGTGGCTGCAACGGGGCGTGGGCCGGGGGGCCGGCGGCGGGGAGGCCGGGGCCTGCAGGCCCCCGGTGAGACAGGATCCGGACTCCGGCCCGGACTACGAGGCATTGCCGGCTGGAGCCACTGTCACCACGTACATGGTGGCGGGCGCCGTGGCAGGGATCTTGGAGCATTGCGTGATGTATCCCGTCGACTGCGTCAAGGTGAGAGCTGGACCGAGCTCCGAACCCGACCCCTGGGTCCTGTCCGGAGCCAGGATCCCGGTTGAGAGTCGGAGCCGACACGGGTTCCTTCCTGGCTTCTGCCGCTACCACACGATTCGAACCGACACTCCATGCAGGCAAGGTCCCGGCTAGGAATTGATCTCAGTTAGGAACCAGGACCTATTTCTAACTGTCAGTGATATCTGAATCGGAACTCAGGATCGAAAATCTGTCAGCCAAAGCCCTGGATCCCACCTGGGACTAAACAGGAATAGGGTGGGATGGGGTATCCCGAAGCGCAGGTAAGTGCTACTAACTCGATGAAGGTGAAGCCAACTGGCATTTCTAAATGGGATCTTAAGGCTTGAGATGTTCTCTGGGCGAGTGCTTTTACAAGCTCCTTGCTGTATCTTCTCTTATGTGACGGGGCATGAACCTAAATCTGGGATCTCTCAGCTAGATAAAGAACTTCCATATCATTAATAAATCTGAACCCCTGAGTAATTGCAAATCATTGTGCTGTCAGAATTCAGAGTTCAGATTGGAAATAATATGGAGAAAGTTCATGTTCAGGAGAAGGTTTCGGTTTCTCTCTGAGGCAAGCATGATTCCCCACCTATTTCCTGAACATGAATATTGAGATAGGATTAGGATTGTGTAAATGCAGGGAGCACATCAGCTCCCAAACCAGAAAGATGAAATTGATGGTGTATTTCTTTGGCCACCTGAAGTTGGCAAAAAGGAAGAAATTGCCTAAAAGGGAAGTGTGCCGGTATTAGAAAGTAGATGTCAGTGTGAAGAAAATGCAGTTAGATCTGCGTGAGGAAATGATCGTGTGAAAGTAAAACTAATTGCATTCACAACCAAGCAGGATGATTAATGAATACAGAAGTCACAACCTTCTGAAGAAAGCTGGGTGAAGAGGGGAACAGATTATTGTTCTTTACAGTTCTTATTTTTGTACATTAGTAAAGGTGCCAATCACTAAAGGTGAGGACTAAATTGAGGGAGAAGTAAACTAGAGGGTACTGTTGAAATAAATATAATGACAGAGACTGGTGCCTCCTTTACATGTTAAGGGTAATAGTCAAACAGTATCCTGGCAGCTGTTTGATGTATACTTCCTCTCAAATCAGGAAAATGTTATGGATTTAAAAGGAGGAGAGAATCAGCTTGGGAAATGCAAAGTAGTTCTCTTCTGCTTCCCCCTGGCTCCAGTAGCATTTCATGTTTTCATTAGTAATGTGGATGAGGAAATGAGGAAAGTGCTCATTAAGCTTTGTGAATGGCATTGAGTTGGCAGGAGTATTTTAGCACATTACAAGGTAACTACTAACAAGGGCCATATCCACTGAAAATGTGGTAAATGCACTTGACTGAAATGGACATTAGAATTTTAGATGCCCTTGTCTATTGGGAAAATAGAAATAAACAGTAAAATCCGTGAGAGAAAAGTAACAATATTGAAATGTAAAATGAATTAGTACAAATAAAAAAGATGCAATGTTATGTATACACTCTAGGTTGAATGACTTGGGAGTTAATGCTGTATATCCAAAAGTTAATATGATCTAGCTGCAAAGTAACGTCACTATACTCAGACTATAAGTAGAGTACAGGGTCTAGGGTGCTATGTTTCAGGAGAGTATCAAATGAAAAACAAATCAGGGAAAGCAGTGAAAACTATTTAATTGCTTTACTAATACAATGTAATAATGTAACTGACTTAGAAATATTACTACAACTTTTCAGTTTAACCACTAGTCTCATTACAACATAATAGGAGGCTGTCTCCCTACTCTATATATTTACATAATGCTATTGTTGCTGTTAATATTTTATAAATTCCTGTAGAGATGCCTCTAGAATATTTGAATGCATATACTTAATTGGGGCAAATCTTTGTCCTGTGCCAAAATGGAATTGATTTCGTAGGAACAGATCATTCAGAATCAAATGAGGCGAATAAAGTGGGAGATCAAAATGAGTAATACCGTGTGGGGTCAGAGATGAGGTAGCACTGGGAAGCAAGGAGACTGATTTACTCCTGAGGATTATAAACCCATTGAGGAAACAATTCTGTAAGAGAGGAGTTCTGGAAATGTTTTGCATAAGCACAGCATTGCTGGAATAGGTCAAGGTAACTATTTTGAACAATATTTTTTATTCATTTACATATGAGCTTTGGAATTTTTGTTTTTAAAAAATTAGTCGTACAACATTACAGTCATGCCTAAAAGCCCTGCATTAAAGAAATAATTATTCGATCTGAAGGAAGAATGTTCAGGAGTTTTCAAAAATACAAAAGCTTATTTTAGAAGAATCATTTTCATTTGCCATTAATGCTGGGATTTTAGAGGGACGCACTAAGTGAGACCAGTATGATTTAGTGTCAGTAAGTATGTTAAATGTTTTTGTGCAGGCATGAAAGTAAAATTCAAACCCCTTCCTTTAGAAAGGGCTTCCCAGCTGACTTGTCCCCTGACAGCTATCCTTCTTTAATAAATGGATGGTGGAGGGGAAAAGCAGCCCAACTTTACTCTAAGACTGGAGGGAGGTATCCGAGTTGGAGCCTAAAGGGCAACCACAATGTTTGCAAATGAAAGCTGACATTGCCTTTGGCACGCAAGCCTATCCACCCCCAGCCACTTACCAGGGTCAAGTTGACTTAAAATATCCTTGGGAGGGACCATGGGAAGTCAGCATAGCCTTGGTAGGCCATGGTTATTTAGCCAGCTATTTCTATGGTCAAAATAGGGAGGTTTGGGAGCCCAGATAAATCCCAGTTTTCTTTTCTGGTCTTCGGAAGCAAGCACCAGACTTTATAGGGACAAGTTCTGCAAACCAAAGCAGTCAGAACCCTTCTCAAAATCATGTGGCTAAGTACCCACCTGTCACCAAGGTGCTGTTTTTGGCTCTGTAGTGGTGAGGCAAATATCTACGTACATAATAAATTAAAATGGATCTTTCCTTTTTAATTTCAAGTTGGTACAAGGAGGTAAATCTTTTTGAAACTCCACATGTAAATGGTTATGTATACACATTCACCTATGAAAGTTTAGGAAATGGAAACACTGGCTGATTTGCTTTTCTTGCATCTAGTAATGATTATAAATATTCACTAAATGCTAATTGTTCCTGTGTGCCAAGCACTATCTGAAGTCCCTTATATACATTTATTCATTTAATCCTTGAAACGACTTCATAAAGTAGACACTATTTTCATTATTTTATAGATGAAGAAAGGAGGCCTAAAGAGCAGTTAAGTAACTTGTCCAAGGTCACAGAGTTTAAGTGGCAGAGTCATGATTTGAACCCATTCTGTTTGATTCCCAGGCCTTCCACATACCCTCCCAAAAGCAGATATCAAGAACCAGGCAAGGCACAGAATCTCACAGTAGAGCTTGTCCCTTAACAGATGACCTTCAGAACAATAACTAAACATGTAAATCGTTACAACCACAGAGAAACTTTAAAATGAAAACAAAAAATTCAAAATTAGCCCTGAGTTAGTAGTGGCTAAGGACCAGTCAGTTGCCTGTGCATGTTTGTGAAATGACTTATATAAGAGACAATGCTGCCATCATCTGTAAATTCTTAGGTATGAATAAATATATCTTAGAATCATTTGAATACAATAAAAAGCCTTATATTTATACCACCTTATAAATTACCAACAGCTTTTACGTGCCTTATCTCTATCTCTTTAAATCCCCACAACAGCCCTATGAGCCAGCCATTCTCGTCCTCATGTTATAAGTGACAACTTAGAAGCTCAGAGAGCTGGGGCTCAGACTCAGGCTTTCTGACTCAAGTGTGGCTTGTCTTACACCAAACCACTTACTTCCCTACAAGTTTGTTTGGCTTTTCTTCAAAGCCAGGCAGAGGTTTTTCATACTGAAGGCTATTCATAAATTCTTACTTAGAGATTTCATCTTTCTGCAAAAGGTAGATTTATTGGCTCACAAATTTGGGGAGCCATATTCATTTATTTGACATAGGTTATACCCAGGTCCTCTCCATAATGGTATATTTTCATTAAGTTAGAATTGTTGAGTTAGATTTAGATGTGCGTGTAAAATGTTCAAAGTAGCTTACCTACAATTCAGTTTTCTTTTGCCGGTGAAGAGTTGCAAGCCTCTGAGGCCAGACCTTTGAAGTCTGGTTGCCAAATATACCATTGACTCCTGCAGAGCAATGCAGTTTCAAAACATTCCCCCTATCCACGATCAGTTTCGGACAGATGTAGGAAACACAATTGTTAAGCCACCAGGCCCAGTTAATCTTTGTTTATTACTAGCTATAGCCAGCGTAGACCCATAGTCTCTATGAACAACTCCTCTGATGGATTTTATGCCCCTGGGGTGATGTGAAAGATCAATAAGCACACTCTTTACTGGAAATACATGGGATTTTTTTTTTGAAGAGGGGAGAAGTGGAAAAGAATGTGTCAAATTGTGATAAGTAATACTGTGCATGGTATTTCTGATTGAACTTCCAATAATTAACCTGTTAGGCTTCCAGGTTTTTTTTAGTAGCAGGCAGGAGAAAATACCTCTAGAGGAATGTGGATTGCTTGTGACATACTAGGACCTGTTAATCTGGTTGGTTTCTTTTTTCCCACGCTCTTGAGAAAAGGTATTACTCTTGGATTCCATTTGGCCAACAAGAAGGTTCAAACTTTTAAATCTAAACTCAATCTAATGATTGGAATGAAGCAGGAATTTAAACTGTATTTGGGCATCAGTTGCCCCCTATGGGCTCACCAGTGACTGTACTTGTTATAATTATGTGACAAAAGATTGATTCATTCATTCATTCAACAAACATCTTAAGAGCCAGTTGTGTGCTGGGCACTAGACATTGATATTTTTTTGAGACATTAATTTTATTTTAACCATTAGTCTCTATGCTACTTTAACCTTGAAATGGGTCAGTAGAAGAGAGATTTTTCTGGGGAGACACACTCTTCAGAAAAGGTATGGTATTTCAAATAAGATTAATGTCCCAACTTTTAATAAAGCTTTGTCCAGGAACATCATACAATGTGTCTACCGTACACTTTCATTACAATTATTCACTCCTCCAGAGAGTCCAAGGTTTATGTTTCACTGAGACTGATTTTATTTGCTGATGCCAATTTTGGGATTTCGTCAATTTAGATTAGAAATCTGGAAGGCCCTTCAGTTTTACAGACTAGCTTGGTTTCCAACTAGACACTCCCTACCTTCAGAGTTTCAGGGTAAACTTTCTTCCCAGAAAATAAGAGCAGCGTCTATTAGGAATGCTACTTCTGCCAAGACTCTTGGTGCAGACCCAGCTGCCAGTGCCAAATAGTCTGAAAAAGTACCAAAAGATGAGCCATCATCCATTAGTCAGCGTAGAGTATGGTCAGGAAGCAGGGCCAGGATCAGTCTTAAAAGTAAAGCATAAAGTACGTTATAGACAGTAAATCCTTGAATTTAGAATCCATTTGTAAAGAACCCTTAGCTTGAGTGTGTCAAGGCACAAAGCAACTTCTCCTGTAACACAGGCTTAATATTTGTTGCCATGGCTATGAATTATTTTGGAGTTCCAGGACACTTACCAAGTGTTGATATCCTCAGGGAAAATAATGGTGTTGCACTCTTAGAGTTGTAGATGACTAGAGAAAGAAAGGTCCAAGGCTTAGAGAGTGGCTTTAGATGTGGAAAGAAGTGAAGTTGGATAGCACGTGTCCCTCTCACAGATTGGCACGGTTCCCTGTAGAAGGTCTGCCCTGTGCCCAAAGCCTGAGTGTTGAGGTGGGGTGAGAAGTTGGCATCGCTGACATTGCACTTCTCCTTGCTGTAATTTCAGACCCGGATGCAGAGTCTACAGCCTGACCCAGCTGCCCGCTATCGCAATGTGTTGGAGGCCCTCTGGAGGATTATAAGAACGGAGGGCCTATGGAGGCCCATGAGGGGGCTGAACGTCACAGCAACGGGTGCAGGCCCTGCCCACGCCCTTTATTTTGCCTGCTACGAAAAGTTAAAAAAGACACTGAGTGATGTAATCCACCCTGGGGGCAATAGCCATATTGCCAATGGTATTGAGCCTTCCTGTGCTGGTTCCCCCACTTTCCCGACTCTGGGCTTTGCTGCTGTCAGTGCTTTCCAGTTTCAGCATGGTTTGGAGCTGAAGCTCTGGGCTGGGGTAGGCCAGATTATAAGGGAGGGACTTCCAAACCTGATGTTCTCAGACAACGGGCCGCTTCAACCCCACCTCTCCTTTGGGGCACCTCAACAAAGGGTTACAGTGTCCTCCCTTTCCTACCAGCTTGACTTTATCCTCTCGTCTTCTCCATGGCATCAACCTCTAATGCCCTGGTAATGTGGAGACACACACGAACTACCCCCCTTGTACATAGCTTGACAGTCGGGTGGTGTCCTGCCCCTAGGGCAGGATCGGAGGTGCCCCAGCTGCCCAAGGAAGACACTAATGAAGCTCCAGCTCTTCACCTTACCTTGGCAGGATCCCAACTGACCAGAGGCAGTTTGTGTGGTTGAGAACATGGCAGTCTTGACAAGTGAATGGGGGTGGGGCCAAGGAGCCGTGTGGAGAAACCAGAAGGTTGGAGGCTATGTAGAAGTAAGGGGAAGGATAGCAGCCGAGGGGTTCAGGGTTGTGTGGAAACCAAGTTGGGTGTGGAGAGGGTGAGGGATAGAGTAGTTCAGAACCTGCAGGAAAGATCTAGATGGACAAATGTGAGATTTGGAGACTGGAGTTGGGCAGCCTAGGGGCAGCAGGAGGAAGGCAGGATTCTATGGTGGAGATGTGACCGCCTGGCTCTCCCTCCACTGGCCGCAGCTGATGTGCTGGCATCCCTTGGCAGCAGCGTATCTGCTTCCTGTTTGGAGCATGAGCTGCATTTATCTGCAGAACCATCTTTATGGATAAAATCTGGGTTTTTGACTCTTCCCAGCCTTCCTGTCGTAGATGTGGAATGTACTCTGGTGACTTCACTAAAGTCGGTGGGAACAGATATCTTCATTTCTTAAACAGGAGTTTAGGAGCAGTGGGTCCCCGTCTTTTGGCCTGGCTCTTAACATCCCTGTTCCCTGTGGTTTAGCGCAGTCACTTCCCTTCACTCAGGGGCTTCAGTGAATTGGTCACCCTCTCTTGGCCTTACATGTGGCAGTTGTTTTCTCGTTTGCAGGTGCGGCTGGGTGTGTGGCAACATTACTTCATGATGCAGCCATGAATCCAGTGGAAGGTAATGATTCCTCAGACTGTCCCTATGTGGCACTCACCTGCACCTCTGGGCTTCTTTATTTCTGGTTTGCAGAAGAAAGCTAGGTAGCACATCAGTTTTGGTGGGAAATCCTGTTACCTTGTTTTACCACTAGAGGGCGCCCCCTCCATGTTTTCAGTACTTGGGGGAACCCCTTGGGCAGGAAACCTATTCATTGGGCTTTAATTCATCCTTGAGGCTTCCCTGGAATAAGACATGTCCTGTTCCTGGGTCTTCCTGGAAGTTTCCTTTGTAGTGGGTTTGATCTGTCCTGAAAGTTTAGCAGATTTTCATTTTTCTTTGAAGAGGTGAAGATAGATTTTGACACTTAAATATATTGCCTTTCTTATTGGAACACAGAGCTCACACCATGCTGTCTACTTGAGGGAGTAGGATATGTTTGGGAACTAAAGCCAGACTCTTTCTGGCTAAGAATCTTGTTTTCATTTTGGTAGCATTTCTCCTTCCCTCTGGGAGGATAACCATCTCATATCTTAGCAGGTAGGTGCTCTTAGTACCTGAGGATCGTGATTGTCAGGGCTATATGTTCATTCTTATGTGTACTGTCACTGAGTCAGTTCTTGGGAGTTGTGAAAGGATGATATAATAATAATAGATAGGTACTTATTTCAAGGAGACCCTCTGGAGTTACTAAACCATAGATATATGTTAACTGGCTGGTTTTAAAGAAATCCTACTGGAAGTGGGTCTGTTATTTTTTGACTCTTTACCAACCCTCTGCCTACTCCCCACCTGTAAAAGGGAAACATTAACTTATCAGGTTAACCGGCAGCTCACTCACACTTTTTTCTCTCTATTCCGCTGGCCGATCTGCTGACTTGGCACTCTGAATCTGGACACTCTCCATCACCGGTTGGTTGCTGTCACCATTTCCTTGCTCCCCATCGATGGCACTACCAGTGGTCAAGCAGAGGATGCAGATGTACAACTCACCATACCACCGGGTGACAGACTGTGTGCGGGCAGTGTGGCGAAACGAAGGGGCCGGGGCCTTTTACCGCAGCTACACCACCCAGCTAACCATGAACGTTCCTTTCCAAGCCATTCACTTCATGACCTATGAATTCCTGCAGGAGCACTTTAACCCCCAGAGACGGTACAGCCCCAGCTCCCACGTCCTCTCCGGAGCCTGTGCAGGAGCTGTAGCTGCCGCGGCCACAACCCCACTGGACGTTTGCAAAACACTGCTCAACACCCAGGAATCCTTGGCTTTGAACTCAAACATTACAGGACACATCACAGGCATGGCTAGTGCCTTCAGGACGGTATATCAAGTAGGTGGGGTGACCGCCTACTTCCGAGGGGTGCAGGCTAGAGTAATTTACCAGATCCCTTCCACAGCCATCGCGTGGTCTGTGTACGAGTTCTTCAAATACCTAATCACTAAACGGCAAGAAGAGTGGAGGGCAGGCAAGTGAAGAAGCACTGAAAGAAGAAGCCAGGGGCTCGGATAACACTGCTGCGTCCTGCCTACTCCAGCCACGTTCTGTTTCCTGGCCTGCTCCAGCCTCGAGTGGAGTTGGAAGGAAGGTAGAGGGCTCTCCTCAGGCTGTCGGTGTTTTGGCTAACACCGGTTCCTGCCACAGCGTCTGTCGCAGCCACCTTTCCTTCCAGGCCCTGAGCAAGTGCAGCAAAGCGCACCACACACAGCACCTTTGACAACCTCTCTCCATCCTGGGCCTGACGACCTGCTCTAGACTGTTATAGAGGGACAAGCAGCTCATTCCCCTGGTTCCTAATAAAAAGCCTTTAAATTAAATGGTTTCATTGTATTTATCTTGTTGAAGGGGAAGTGAAATGCTGTCAACCATTCTTGGTTTTCCTTTAAGTAGAAATCAAAGGTCCCAAAGGGAAGGTTTATTGAGTATGTCTGTAGTTTTTGTTTCTGCTGATTTTCATGATGATTTAAGACTTCAGGGGCCTATTTCCCTTGTCTTAGGTGTATGCCCCAAAGAAGCTCCCTGATGGCTGGAATAATGGGCCTTTGGCAGACACTAACTAAACAGGGCTCTTGGTCCCCACTCTCTTCCTTAGGCCTGTATCGTGGCACAGAAGAGGTAGATCTCTCTAATTCTCAGCTCTGCCTGCGGCAGCAAAAGTTTGCACATGGCACTTTGTTCTTTAATATAGTTGCAAAACTAAAATTAGTCAGTGAAGCTGTAAGTCGTGAAGATTATGTAATAAATAGTAATGCATTTCATTTGATTTTAAGGTTTTTACAAACTACCTCAGCATATGTGATCTCATTTGGTTCTCACAAAAACTGAAGTAGGCAGCGCAGGTATCATCCTATTTCGTAAGCAAGGAAGCTCAGAGAGATTGTGACTCGTCCACGGCCTCACAGTAAGTGCAGAAGTGGGGCCCCAGCCCAGGTCTTTTGACCACAGAAGTGAGTCTAGTTGTGGCTTCCTATAGGTAGGAAGTGAGGGCAGGCATGGTCCCAACCTGCCGGCTAGTGAAGGAGCTCCCTGCTGCGGAGGGCTCTGCGTGGAGACTTCCACCGTGCTTAATTGGTCAGTCTTCCTTTTTTGGATATCACCAGTTATTAGTTCTTTAGTACATAGAAGTGTGCCCCCCTGAAAGTTCCACCTATCATTCTTATGTCATCTGTCATTCATCCATTCAATAAATTGTGTGTGTCATGCACTGGTTTTGGGGATACGATGACAAACAATTTCAGCCCATAATGAGCTTATCGTCTGAAGAGGAAGATGCGTGTAAATAGGCAAGTACAAGATAAAAGAAGAGAGACGATAGGGTAAGCCTAGAATACTCCTGGGGAACAAAGGATACCCAGTCTAGCCTTGGGTGACTGGGGTGGACTTCTGGAGGAAGTGACATCTGAGGTGACACCCGGAAGGCAAGTAAACCAACTAGGTGAGGAAGGGAGGGAAAATGTTCCAGGCAAAGACCTGGAGGTGGGAGAATAAGCGTTTGGGGTTTGGGGTGCAGTGGCTGGAACAACGTGAGCGAGGCGTTGCCACTGCCAAGCAGGGGCTGGGTCTTCAAAGCGATGCTAAGGAGTTTAGGGCTTACCCTGAAGGCGATGCAGAAGCCATAGGGCATTAAGCAGAGGTGTGGTGTGATCAGATTCACAATTTAAACACTTCACTTAGCTTCTCTGGAGAAAGGATTAGAGGAGCAAGACTGGACAGGCAGGAGGCCTGGTTAGGAGGCTGTTGCGGTAATCCAGGGAAGTGCACAGTGGTCTGGAGCCATGTTGGGGTTGCAGAAGCAATAGGATTGGGTCACACAATGGATCCTGTCCTCCTTCCACCTGACAGCCCTTCGAGTACCTGTGGAGAATCATGTCTGAATGCACTTGAAAACAACTCTCAAGAAACCAGCGGGGTCTCCTGTTCTAAGCCTCATTTAAACAGGCTATGCTGCCCCTTTGATTTAGAATGGAAAGGAGAGATGCTAACAGTGTTAAGTGGTGGTCAGTGGAGTTTGAATCGCCCATGGAGTAAAAGGAGCATGACGATATCATTGCAGAGGTAATTTCAGAGGCTTTGCTAGTAGAAAGGTAAGCAAGTAGCTGCCTCCCTGCATGGACTAAACAAGAGAACAAAGGGCTGGCTCTCTGGACCTGGTCCCTGCAGTCAGCTTTACAGAGCTACTGTCTTGCATGGTATCTGGCACACAGTAGGCACGATGGCTGTGAGGCTCAGTTTTCAAGAATAGGATGGGGGGTAATTTCTGAAAGAATGGCAGACACCAGACACTACCTCAGCTCTAATGCCGTTCACAAATTATGAGAAAAGAATGCAACGGTGACCTTCTATCCTTCAGTTGTGCTGTAGCTACTAGAGGACATTCATTTTGGAATTTGGCCAGGACATTAGGTTCTGCAGGTCTCTTGGGCCAGTCACTAGAGGAGGGAGAGCCAGAATATTGTGCCAGTGCCTGGGTACCTGGGTCACTTCCCTGGGGCTCACCATGCCCAGGAGAACTGTGGGTGTTTAAGGGCATCCCCAGGTGCAGAGCTGCTCTGGAAAGCCAGGTAGTTTATGTGACTGACACCCAGAGGATCCAGTACCAAGCCACCATCAAGTGGCCAATTCCTGCACAGTGCCACGTGTCAGCAAAAATAAGAAAATAAGTCACAATGTGGCCAGAGAAGTCTTTGTTGGAGAGACAAGACCAACGTGAATGAAACAATCTTGCAATAACACAAGACATATATAACCGTATACTGGATTACACAGACCAACAAAAAAGGTTTAGAGACAGAAAGGTAAATGTAGATCAGAATTTACAGAGAAGAGGGTGGCTTTGATAAATAGACTACTTTTGTAAAAGTCAATATAATTTGAATCATGGTAATTTTATAAAATTTAGAACACATAGGATGTGGTGGCTAATGCCTGTAATCCCAACACTTTGGGAGGCCAAGGTGGAAGGATCACTTGAGGCTCGGAGTTTGAAACCAGCCTGGGCAACATAATGAGACCCTGTCTCAACAAAAAATTTAAGAATTAGCTGGGCATCATTCCATTGCACTCCAGCCTGGGTGACAGAGACACCATCTCAAAAATAAAAATAATAAAATAAAATATAAAGGAAAATAAAATATAAAATTTAGAAAACATAATAAAAAGAAAACTTCCATCCCATTAACCAGAGAATGACACTCTGATGTATATACATCATTTAGTGTTTTGTTTACGCATAAATATTTTTTGTTAATTTTCAAAAATGAGAACTCGCTGTAACCAGCTTCTTTCACATAGAATACGGTGCTCATCTTTCCACATCATTAAATTGTCTTCCATCACCTCAATGTAAATGGCCACGCATTTCATTATGTGAATGTACCTTAATGGCTTATTCAATCAGTCCCCTGTGGTACCTTTATAATAATTTATTATCAGAAACATTGCTGTGGGTAGGTAGAATCTGAATGACCGAAAGGAGAGTAGAAAGCTCAGAGTGGGGAAATGGTCGGATGCCATCTCCTGGCAAGCGCAGAAGAGATCCAGCCTGGAGACCAGGGTGCAGGGTAGGAGAAGTGGGGGTGAGGCTGGCAGTGAGAATGTCAGAACCGGGCGGGGGGCCCTGCTAAGAAGTCATCTTGCTCAGCGCCCCTCCTGGAGCTCGACCTCACTGCACAGCATCTCTGGCAGGGCTCCCCAGCCCCTGCTCCTGTGTTTGGGGGCTCACTGCTCTGCAAGGCCGTCTGTGTCACTGCTGCAAAGCTCCACCTGTTAGAAAGTTCACGTCTCTGGCCTCCACTCTGGGATCACGTCACCCCCTACTTCTGCTGCCTTTGGAACAAAGGCCAAGTTCTTCATCATGACCAACAGGGTTTTATCTAATTTGGTCCCTGCCTCTCTCTCTCCAACCCAAACCTGCCACGTGGAGATGAGGCATTAAACACAAATGCTTATTTTCTTCAAAATCTAAAGTATTCCCCCTTGCTGTCTTCATTGATTAACTTAGGAGGCTTGATAGGCAATATTCTGGCTAAACTATCCGAAATATCACGCAATTGGTGTTTAGACTGGATGTGCAACATTTTGTTACTTCCTGCTACCTTAGACCGGTGACGGAGAACAGGTTCTGTGGGAGCTGCACACGGTGTTCCGTGCGTTGTCAGAGCTCCATGAATATAACCTTGACACCATCACTGCCACTTCTGCCACCCACATTCACACACTGAAAGAAAGAAAGATTTCTACTTTGAGGCACTTAAGTCTCCCTGTAATTTCCACCTGTGATGGCACCTCTGCCTGCTGGGGCAGCACAGAATCAGACTAATCCTTCTCTCTGACAGCCCTTCAAAAATATTAAGAGAGCTGTCATGTCACCCAGGGAGGGGGTCAGAGCATGGAGAGCCTCAAAATTAGGCAGAGGACTTTCGACTTCACTCGGCAGCTATGGAGGAGTTCTTGCCGTTCTTGAGCAAGGAGGGACATGAGTAAAGTAATGTCAGCAGCCCAGATACAGGACGATCTAGGGAGAGAGCTGGAGACAGCTAAGGGGCTGTTGTCATCACCTAGACAAGAATGAACCTGAGAAAACTGTTATAAGACAATGAAAAACATCTGATGTCGGCTTAGGCATTCATGTGGGAACATGTCCGAAGGTTGTCTTGTGCTCACCTGACTGTGTTTTGTCTCCTTAGTTAGATTGGGGCCCAGAATCATGCCTTTTTGGTATAGCCCTCTACACTGCAGTACTCATAACAAGTGCCAGATAACTAACTACCTGCTGACCATAGTCAGACGCTGAGACGTGTCTGGAAAATGATGGAGCTGAGCTTAAAAATGAGCCATTTCCTCTCAGAAACATGGATTGAGCAGACGGGGCACTGGAGTAGATGCTGGGTGTATGTGACGGTCAGTTTTACATGTCAGCATGGTGAGGCTACAGTCCTTGGTTGTTCAAACGCTAATCTAGGTGTTGCTGTCACCTAGATGATGAGGAGACCCTAGCGGAAATCCTGGGCACCTAAACAAAGGCAGTGATGGTAAGGAGAGGAAGAGACAAAGCAAGGGATATTTAGAAGGTTGAATCAACTGAACTTGGCAATCAGACGTGCTCAGGGTTACAGAGAAGGAGGATTCTTGAATAGCTTGTAAATTTCTGAGAAGGAAAGCAAGTTTTCTATAATAAATATAGTTATGAACATGTATTTAAGGCCTGAGTGGATTTTCAGGGTCTGCAACATTGATGCAGAAGTCAACTGTAAGCCCTAGAGTGGATGGAGAAGGCAAGTGTACTTAAGTCAAAGAAAGTAAGTACTCTTTCTTTTTTTAATGCCTTTTAAAAATAACATACATCAAACGCACAGCTGGATGAAATTTTACATGTATTTGCTCCTGTGTAACTACCACACTGATATGGGATGCTTCCAAACTCCAGAAGGCTCCTTTGTGTCCTTTCACAGTTAATACCATCCCCCTGAAGGTTACTACTATTCTGATTTCTGTTATTATAGATCAGTCTTGCCTGTTCCCGAGCTTTATAAAAAGGAGTTCGCACAGTATATATTCTTTTGTGTCTGTCTGGTTTCTTTGGCTCAACATTATGTCTCTAAGATTCACCTATGTTGACGCATGTAGCAATCATTTGTTCTTTTCCATTGCTGTGTAGTTTGAATATTTATCCATTCTCTTGTTGATACATATTTGGGGGTTGTGTATTACTCATGGTTCTCTAGAGAAGAGAACATATATGTGAGCACACACACACACATATATATAGAGAGAGAGATTTTGGCAGCGTTTCTGTGTTACAGTCTTAAGGCAGAATTCCTTCTCTGGGAAACCTCAGCTTTTGCTTTTAAGGCCTTCGATGGATTGGATGAGACCCATCTACATTATGGATAATCCCCTTTACTTAAAGTTAGCTGTTTATAAATGTTAATCGCATCTATAAAATACTTTACAGCAATACCTACACTAGTGTTGGACCAAACAACTGGGCACCATTGCCTATCCACGTTGACATAAAATTCACCATAATGAGTTGTTTCCAGTTTTTGGTTATTTCCAGTTTTTACTACTATGGACATTCTTCTCCCTGCCCTTTAGAGGACAGAAGCACTCTTTTCTATTGGGTAAATATAAAAGCAGATTTTCTTGGTCATAGGAATATGCACATTTAGCCTTAATAAATACTATCAAAGTTCCAAGGGTTATGTCAATTTATATTCCCTCCAGCAATGTATAAGAGTTCCAGTTTAGAGCAAATATTCTTTTTTTCCACTTTTTCACTTTTAATTTTTCCATAATTTCACACTTACAGAAAAGTTGCAAAACCAGTACATTCTTTACCTAAATTCAATAATTGCTAACATTTTGTCCTATTTGGGCTATCATTTTATCTATCCATCCATATACATACATATGTAGTTTTTTCTCAACTAGTTATGCCCCCTTTACTCATAAATATTTCGGTGTGTATTTCCTAAGAACTTTCCTTTATATAACTGAAACACACTCATCAAAATTAGGAACTGTAATATTGATACAAAATTCTTATCCGATTGACAGCTCATATTCCAATTTCATCAATTGCTCCAGTAATGTCCTTTATGGCTATTTTTCCTGACCCAGCATCTGATCCAGGATCACACACTGCATTTACTGGTCATGTCTCTTTAGTCTTCTTTAATCTAGATCAGGTTCTCAGCCTTCCCTTATGTTTCACGAACTTGATTTTATTTTTTTGCAATTAAAGGCTATTTATTATGTAGAATGCTCTTCAGTTGGTTGATTTGCTGTTTCCTCATAGTTAGATTCAGATTATGCAGTTTTGGTAAATTAGTCCTTTTCAAGGCACATGAGGTCAGTGTATCTCTTTATTGGTTTTGTTGAATTTGTTTTTTTTTAAACCTCTGCAATTATTAGTTTATTAGTATCACCCGGAACTCAGATGTTCAGTATTCCTTCTGAAATTACATAAACAAATGCAAATGGAAAGAATCTAAGACAAAGTTATATAACAAAACAGCATCCCATCACAAAAGCATGTAAAATTACAAGAATGCTGTTTTAAAATACTGGCACTTTTAAGAGAACAATAATCTCAAAAACCACAAAATTTTAAAATTGTTCCTTAAACTGCTAAGCAGTTAAACAGAACTCTAATAAATGAGTTTGGGTTTTGTAAAGAAAAATTAAATTCAAATAAATTGAATAATTTGTATTGAGATGCAAAGTGCAAGTTTCTTCTTTCCTCATATCAATTTGATTCATAAAGGGGCAAACCACAATACAGAAAAATATAACCTACTTTAAATGCAGTGTCATTTTAAAGGCTGGCCCAATTAATTAAAGATACTCTTAGTGGAGAATCTCAAGTTTCCTGAGTATGCATATTTAGATAAATGGGAAAAGACATTTACAGCCAACACTTTTCTAGTCTTTGCTGGAACTAATATCAACAAAACATGTCATATGGCAGTCTTGTGTTTTAAGCTCATGCTTTTGGGGATACATTCTCAGGTCTTCTTTAATGTGGGAAATGCAAAATATAACTGCCATTGCATGATAACGGGAGTTAAAGAATAGAGTCCCCATGTAAAGATTAGAACACACTTTTCTATTAGTCCTTCAAGGACAGACTTTCAAAATGTTTTCATTCTATTAATAATAATGCCATGTTGGGAGTAGATTGGTTACTCTTCACTTTATAAATGGAAGTGGGCCATGTGAAATTTGTTCTCAACTTTGGAGTTTCAGTTATAGATGAAAACTGTCTCAATTTAACTTTTATTAGCCCATCATAATATGCAGGATGTGTAAACAAAAGCTTTTTATCAGTTAACTTTATGAAAAGAGAAACACTGTAATAATTCATGTGACCCATAATGGGCAAAAGCAAAAGACTAGCTTCCCCTCGAGAAGAAAAATTTCAGGCCTATGAAAAAGACAACAATACTAATAAAAAACTGTATTTACTTAGAAGCATTTAAAATGTCAACAAAACAGCTGCAACTTTTTTTTTTTTTTGCAATTACAGAGGGGTATTAAGTTAACAGAACAATTATTTCATATACGCTGCATCAGAGACAACAGAAGATGAAAAATCTACCACCCCCATATAGAACCAGTTTGTGCTGTGCACCAAGAACCGGCTTTAAATTTCCATGACAGTTTGCAACCCCCATACTGTGCCAGGCAAGATTAGTGGCTACTGAAAATACCACCAGGACAGGGCTAGCTAAAGACACATTGGGTAGCGTGTTAACTATACAAAAAAACACTGTACAGTTTAAAAACAAATCTTACACAGTTTTGCATTTCAATTTTTTTGTTTAAAAACAACTTTTGTTTAAGTTCTGTACTGGGGGTTAAATGCTTTATAGACAAGAAAAAAACTGCGCTAGAACCAACTTATTCATCAGCATCATCTTCATCTTCCTCCTCTTCCTTCTTTTTCTTACTTTTTTCAGCCTTGACGACTCCCTTTTTTGCTGCATCGGGCTTTCCGTTAGCTCGGATGCAGCAATATCCTTTTCGTACCTTTCCTTCGGCTCTGCGGCCTTCTTTTCATCAGGCTGCTTGTCACGTGCTGCGGTGTCACTCCACATCTCGCCCAGTGTCTTTGCAACATCACCGATGGGGAGGCCGGGATGTTCTCCTTTGATGTGAGGGCGATACTCAGAACAGAACAAGAAAAAGGCTGAAGGAGGCCTCTTGGGTGCACTGGATCCTGGAACTTCTTTTTTGTTTCCTCTTTAGGAGGGATGCAGATTTTCATTTCTCTTGTATCATGGGCCTTGTCCGCCTTTGCCGTATCTTCACGCTTTCCTTTCTCTTCAGCAGACGCGGCTCCACCTCTCTGAGCGCTTCTTAGAAAACTCTGAGAAGGCGACCGAAGCATCTGGGTGCTGCTTCTTGTGCTCCTCCCGGCAAGTCCGCACAAAGAGTGCATATGGTGACATTTTGCCTCTCGGCTTCTCAGGACCTCCTTTGCCCGTGTTTAGTCGTCTTTCCTCAGCGAGGGACAGAGTCGCCCAGTGCCCGCCCGGCTCTCACTTGCCCCGGCGCTGTCTCCGCGGAGCTCAATGTACTGCCGTGGCTGTGAGGGCGGGAGCCAGACGCGGCCTCCTCCTCTCTCCGCTCTGTAACATTCTGGTATTGCTAATTTTAGTTACATGCTTATGGTTGTGTTCGCCAGGTTAACCCACTGTGAAGTTACTAATTTTCTCTTTGTAATTAATATTAGTAAGTTATTGGCAGGGAGGTGCTTTGAATCTATGTAAATGTCTTATTCTTCATCAGACTTCATCCACTAGTTTTAGCACCATTGATAATTCTTGTTTAAATCAATTCTTACTGTAATGATTACACGATGATGATATTCTAACTTCATCACTCCTTCTACACTTTTGTTTTTTTGAGACAGGGTCACCTAGGCTGGAGTGCAGTGGCATCCTCATAGCTCAGTGCAACCTCAAACTCCTGGGCTCAAATGATCCTCCTGCATCAGCCTCCCAAGTAGCCAGGACTTATAGGCATGTCCCACTACACCTGGATAATTTTTTAAAAAATTTTTTGTAGAGATAAGGGTCTTGCTATTTTGTCCAGGCTGGTCTCGAACTCCTGGTCTTGAGTGATTCTCCCACCTCAGCCTCCCAAAATGCTAGGATTACAGGTGTGAGCCACCACACCCAGCTGACTTTTTTTTTTAATAGCAAGAAATATTCCTCACCTGGAGCCTGTGGGTTTTGTGGATAGGCTTCACAGAGTCTGTAAACGCTGTGGAGTTTTACGTAAAAGACTGGATGTGTCTGCATTTGGGGTGAGGAGAGAGAATCCATAACTTTCATAAGATTCTCAAAGTGGTCTTTAATCCAAAAAGTTTAGGAGAGTGAAAGAGAAGAGCAGGAATCCAAGGACTCTCTTAGAAGCCTCCCACTATTGGGATAGGAAGTTCTGTCAGACCGTGAGACTCTCAGAACAGACAGGATCTTCCTTATTTTATATCTCCAGGGCTGGGCACGCATATACAAGCAGAAGGAACAGAAACTAAGGGAGAGAAGAGAAACTTGGGAATGAATCTTTGAACCTTGAAGCAAACTCAAGATTGCTCTTCTTTTCTAAGCATTTCCCCACCAGTGACAACATGACATCAGGTCCAATGTCTTAGATTCTGGGCTGCCCAGGTCATTCCTAGAACCACACCAGGGTAGGGGTCGGGAGCCACAGCCTGGGCATCTGTCTATAGGTGTACACAGAAAAATAAACTGGAAGAAAAATCTCAGTTCATTGCAGAGATACTGACACAAGGCTGACTGTCCCCTGCCTAGGTTTCTATTGGCTGCAAGGCCCCTGCCAAATTGAAGAACAAGAGCAACTATACCTGAATAGGGAAGCTGTGAGTCATGAAGGGTTTGCCCCCTGCAAAATAAAAGCTTTCCCCAGGTGTGGTGGGAGGTAGTGACCCACCCTGGCATCTAAAACCAGATGTTTTGTGGAAGGGCAGCACTGCTCCTCGGGGAGCTTCTGCTGCTGAGGGGGTTGGGATTGTATAATAGACAATGGGGTGAGGGACTCTGGCTCACGGGACAGTCTCCCCCGCGGGCCTCCTTTGTACAGCACATTCCACTAAGTGCGGGTGAAGAATCCCAAAGAAGTAGAAAGTCCAGTCTCTGCCATGTGGCTCAAAGAATGTTTAGAAAGTCATGCGTAGGCCGGGCGCGGTGGCTCACGCCAGGAATCCTAGCACTCTGGGAGGATCGCTTGAGGTCAGGAGTTTGAGACCATCTTGAGCAAGAGCAAGACCCCATCTTTACTAAAAATAGAAAAATTAGCTGGGCGTCATGGCACGTGTCTGTAGTCCCAACTACTTAGGAGGCTGAGGCAGGAGGATTACTTGAGCCCAGGAGTTTGAGGTTGCAACGAGCTATGATGACATCATGACACTCTAGCCCAGGCAACAGAGCAAGACTCTGTCTCAAAACAAAAACAAAAAGAAAAGCAAAAACAAAAAAGTAAGTCATATGTAGGCAAAAGCAAAATTATGTAACACAAACCCATACAGCTGTGTGATCTCTGGGTTGGTAAATCAGAGGAAGCTCCCTAAAGCAAGGAGTGATATGAATTTTGAAGGGTTGAGACTGGAGAAAGGAGAGACAAGGGACAAGGGCAGTCCTTGGTGATGGCCCAAGGAATAAACAGAGGTCTGGATACAAGATGGCTTGACCCTGACAACAGAGAAGGGAGGTCGCTTCAAAGACCAAACTGGAGGGAGCTGAAGTCCGATGCCCACGAGAAGCCCTGTTCTTCAGGAGGAGCAATGTGGTGAAAATGGCGTTTGAGTGAGCCACTGTGTGTAGGGCTGAATTGGGGAGTTGCCAAACTCCAGGAGGACGGCAAGGGGTGACTGAAGTCCCCTGGATGGGAGAAATTGGCTGCGCTGGACAGGTGGCAGTGGGAACGTGTGGTTCCCACTATCTGCTAGCAGAAGAATAAAAGATGGAAATAAATTATATTTTATATTACTCTGTGCACATGTATTCCATTTTCACATATAGCATTTTGACAAGAAACAATAATTTCTAATTATTTATTGATCATCTATTGTGTGCTGATCATTGCGTGTAACTGCTCAGGTGGGCCTCATGACCATTCTTGAGGGAAATACGTAGGAAGCCAAGTGCTATCACTTGATGTCACATGTTCTAAATTTGCTCAAACGTGAGTCTCACGAGAGCTCTGTGAGTTAGGCGTGGCAGGAATTATTATCCCTGTTTTACAGATGAGAAAACATTGAGGCACTTACTCACAGTCCCCAAGCCACGGGCTGTCGGTGAGCCCTTTGGACGCTTACACCGGGACCGCATGCCTTGCTTTTGCTCTGACTGCCTGTGCACAGTGTTAGCAGAGACCTCCAGGTTTCGGTACAACACCATCTTGGCCTCGATCTGCTGCCACTTGAGCTAAACGCTGTACATTACTGGCACTGATTTTTTTTTACCAAAGGTGAGTAGTTCCACTTGTTCAGGGTCTCAAGATCTCTATTATCTCTTCATGCCAGGGTCAGGTCTCAGGAAAGCAAACAAAATGCTCACAGTCACTTGGAATCTGCACAGGCAAGGAGATCCCTGGGAGCCACCTTCTAGGCCTGTCCACCACATCCTCCTGCCAGCCGCTTGGAATCCGCTTCACGGCCCAACCGCCTCCAGCCGCCAGACTATTGTCAGAATCCAGGCACCAAGTTCGTCCTCCTTTTGCCTCAAATTCTTCCTTTTTCAGGACTATGAGCAGTTTCTTTCAATTTTTCTAAGCCACACCATTGCATGGCCACGATGGTTCTTGCTGGTCTCACTCTGGAACATGTGAACTTAAGGTGTGTTTTGCATCTGGCTAATTCCTGAGATTCCTGCTTTATCTTCCACCTGGCTCACCTTGTTCTAAGAGCACTTTCCACGAATCGCAGAAGTGGCTACAACAGACTGCCAGGGGTGGGCTGGGGTGAACGCAAGGCCCACAAACAGCTCCACAGAGGGCTGACAGGAGACCCTGTTCTCAGGAGCTGGAAGGCAGCCAAAGCTAGGCGGGAAGCGAACGCTGCCTCGGCTTCTGGCAAAATTCAGGCACTGTATCTGTTCATATCACGTAAACGGCTTGACATGGTTTCCATCTGAGAACAGGACATTGAAACAGGCCCTGGAGCAAGGAGTCAGATTTGGGATTCAGCTCAGCTGCCTGTTTCAAGGCATTCCAGGACCGGTGGCTATATCCCTCCCTAGGGCACTTTCAGGGTAAGCAAATCCCCTCCAAATAGCAGCAGCTCTAAATAAGAACTTTTTTGTGGAGCATAGTCTCACTCTAGAGCTTTTGTTCCACAAAATTTACTGAGCACTTACTATGTGCCAGGCATCTGGAATGCGGGTAGTGACAAGGAACTTATCATTCTGCACTTATTATATGCTGAGCCCTGTCCATTCTCATGACAGTCCTGGGAGTTAGCTATAAAAATGTCCCCATTTTACAGATGAGGAAACCAAGGTTCAGAAAGGTTAACAAACATGCCTAAACTCACACAGCAAGAACATGACAGAACTAGGATTTCAACCCTGGATTCCAAGGCTGTGTGGCTCACCACTGCCCTACAGGGCCCTAAGAAGTGAGAAGCAGACCTGCCTGCAGAGCCCACGTCCCAGCGGGGAGACTGAGTGTGAGCAGATCACAAAATGTAAGTGCTCTGACAGAGGCATGAAGACGTGTTTTCTTTCTCCTTCTGCCTGTTCCTGGAGAGGTGCTCATGAGAGCGATCCCGGGGCCTTCGGCAATGTCAAGTGCAGCACTTACGTTCCTGTGGTTGGTCACTTCTTTGCCAGCGATTGGAGGGTCAAGAGGCCAGTGAGGAGCGGTCAACTTGGAGAGTCCTTTTGTTTACATGACAGGCCAGGGTGGCCATGTCCATTGTCTTGCTTAACCCCATCCTGCTGCACTTGCTGTCCCCTCCGCATGGGACGCTTTTCCCCAGATGCCACCTCACTTACTCTTTGGCCTCACCTCCCCAGAGAAGTCTTCCCTGAATTCCTTATCCCAAATATCTTCCACTTTATCCCTTTTACTCAGCTTTATTTCTCTTCCTGTGCTTATCACTGTCTGAAGTTTTATTATCTACTTGTTTGTTTATCATCTGTCTCCCCTAAATGAAGACTGGGGCTTTTTCTGTTTTGGTCACTGCTCTGTCCCCAGCACCTAGGACAAGATCTGGAACACAATAGGTACTCAGTAAGTCAATTTTTGTGTAAGTAAATCAATTTAAGCCTTCAAACAATCCTGCAAGGTAGGCATCACTAAAACTGCTAGCTTCGTCAGCACTGCGTAAGTCGGGAAGCTCAAAGAAGTCACAGCAAGGCCAGGGCCCGCAGCGTGTGCCCGTCAGTCTGTGCGCTGCCCGGGCCCCCTCTTTCCCACACCACCCTCTTCGCCCAGCACCACACTCCTCTCCTCCCGCGACTCCAGTCCTCCGCAGTTCTGCGGTTCAGAGGCTGTTAGCTCACTGCAGAAAGGAAAGAAACCCAACAATACCCGGGAGAGCCGTTTATAATCCCTGGGCAGGGCAGGGTCGTGTCCTCTGAGGAGAACAACACATCGTTGGTGTCACCAGCTCTTAAAGAACCTCCCTTCCACTTGCCGCCTAGCACGCGGCTGCAGTGCAGAGGGCGGCCGTGCCCAGGTCACCCTACAGATAGCAAGAGCAGCTCCACCTCGCCCGCTTTGCAAGGAGCCCCTGCCCCTCTCCCTCCTGGCCTTTCCCTGGGAGCCCTGGAGCAGCGCCCGGCACTCCTGGCTCAGTAGGCTCAGCACAGAGGGAGGGGACCCGTCTCGCCAGTGCGGGTGCACAGCCCGCGTGGGCAGCAGGCTGCTCCCAGCACTGTGAAGCCTGAGAACTGGGTAGAGACTCACTCCTGGGTTCCTTCACGTGTAAGCGTCCAGGGCTGTGCTTGGCAGAGGCCACAGACAGGGACCGGCAAGGGATGGGGAGGGAGGGCAGCGCTGAAAGTGTGAACTTGACGGGTGGCAAAGGTCCAGAGCCCACTTGCTCAAGCAAGCAAGCCGGGGTCCCAGAGCTTTACTAATCATTCTTAAAAATTCAAGAAATATTAAAGCACTTGGGAGATCTGGGCCTGTGTTGAACTCCACTTCTTATAAACTGTGACATTAGGGAAGTTATTTCCTTTGTTAAGTGGTGATAATAAAATAACAGCCGCTCAGAGTACTCGTTACAGTTTAAGATCAAACCCAATAACAAATACTCGAAAGTATCTTAGAAACTCTGAAGTGTCTATAAACACAGGGTTGTGTTACATGTATCTTTTCTGATTAAAAAAACATAATGACTAGAACCAATGTATAAAAAGTACACAGAAGAAAATAAAAGTCTGTAATTCCACTACTCATCATCACTGCTGTCACTTCGTAGACCCCCTTCCATCTTTCACCCAAAGCACATGGGTGCAGACTGCATATGCCCACCTGCACACACCTGGATTACACAGACTGCACCCCCAGGGCTTCTTAGAATTTTACCATTAATTTCATCAGAGTGGTAGCCTCAGTCTGCACTGGAATTTTGTCATTGTTCTGGATAAATAAGAAGTTTTAGAAACTTACCGTTAACAACTCCTCAACCCTTTACTTAAATAAATATGTAGTTTTCTGCAGCAGGGTACACTGAGAAAAAGCAGATCTGAGCTCTTTTCCTGTTTGCCCATAAAGAGCAGTGTATACCCTGCCAAAAAACCTCTGCGCCTCAGTTTCCCCATCCATGGGTGGGGAACCCACGGCCTTCTGATCTCAAGATTGTTCTTTTTGAAGCACCAAAGGAGGCAAGAAAAGCTTCATCTTTCTCTGCTGCATCCCTTTTAATAAAAGGATTTGTTCTGTAAAATTTGGATTCAGGCAAAAGGTCACACTCAAGGATCCAGAAGGCCACAGGTTCCCCAGACACATAACTCAAGCATTAAACCTGATCCCATTCAGCAAGTTCTAACAACCTAAGGCAAAGGCTTCCTTGAGAGGGTCTGCCAGTCTCTAAGAAGCTAATGTATCGTTCCCCTCGCACCCAGCACTTACTACTGAGTCATTCCCATCTAAACCAGAGCAAAGTCCATCAAAGTGGTTTGCTGTTACCCCAACGGATGAAGACACTGGCACAACTCCCAGTTCGAGAGTCTCATGCCTGAGGAGTCAGACCCATGTCCTCTCTGAGGCCACCCAGTCCTGTTTTCTCAAAATGAACCCTTGGATCTTCTGCAACTGGATCAGGAAGAGGCTTGTTAAACATGAAGATTCCCAGGAGCCCAGCCCAGAGTTAAAGCCCCAAAAGGGGTGGGACTCAGGAACCTGCATGTCTAACAGCGCCCCACCCGGGTGACTCTAAGGCTCTCATAAAGTCTGAGAACTTCGGATCCAGTCCAACCTCTTGTTTTACAGATAGGGAAACTGAGGCTCAAGTTTACAAAGCTGTGAGTGGCCAAGTCAGAGCCATAGGACCAGAACTCTGATTTCCTTCTCGATCTCTTTCCTTCTTTCTTTCTCTCCATCTTTCTTTCCTTATGCTTCTTTCTCCTCTCCCTCCTTTTTCCCTTCCCTCTCCCTCCTTTTCTTCCTTTCTTTCTCTATTTTAAGAACATAGAGGCCGGGCGCGGTGGCTCACGCCTGTAATCCTAGCTCTCTGGGAGGCCGAGGCGGGCGGATTGTTTGAGCTCAGGAGTTCAAAATCAGCCTGAGCAAGAGCGAGACCCTGTCTCTACTAAAAATAGAAAGAAATTAATTGGACAACTAAAAATATACAGAAAAAATTAGCCGGGCATGGTGGCGCATGCCTGTGGTCCCAGCTACTCGGGAGGCTGAAGCAGAAGGATTGCTTGAACCCAGGAGTTTGAAGTTGCTGTGAGCTAGGCTGACGCCACAGCACTCACTCTAGCCCGGGCAACACAGTGAGACTCTGTCTAAAAAAAAAAAAAAAAATAGAGGTTTTTTTCCTTACCACACACAGTTCAGCACAGGGGTTCCAGTTCATTGGGCAGTTTTGCTCCACATGGTTATAGTTCCCATTTCTTCTTTGTATTTAAATAGGTTCTAGGTTTTTTTCTTTTAAAGTCATAACTCTTTTAAAAAATCAGTAACGAGGAAATATGGTTTGAAACATGGTAATGAACAGCTATAATCTTTCATCCACCAGCTGAAGCTAAGATGTGTGAAGAGGGAAACAGGTCAGAGTGGGGGGAACTGAGAGAAGTTTTATTCATTTGTTCATGCACGCAGGCATTCGTTCATTCATCAAACCATCACCACACATCTCGTGGGTGACTGATGCTGGGGAGACAAGAGCACCTAAGACAGGATCCCTGCCTTTGGCGGAAGTCAGCTCATCCCACAGCATCACTCTGGCTGCAAGAATGAAACTAGGAGTTGGTGAGAAAGAGCTGGGGCCACAGCCAGCAGCCCCAAGGGAAACAGAACACAGCACCAGCCAGCCATGTCCTCTCATCTGACCATCCATCACCCCTGGCCTCCCTCTTCTGGGGGCGCAGGATCTGTGGTCCGAATGACATAAAGTGTTTCTATTTGCCATCTGGCTACATCCTTGCTTCAAGAACAGAATCCAGGCTAAGGAAGGAAGAAGACTTTTCCTCCCTCCCAGCATGTCATTCCCCAGAGTGCTGGGAACACCAGGGAGTCAAGGTATCTCTTGACAGACTGGTAGGCTTAGTAGACCACGCAGAGCCAATAAATGTCATCTCCCTGGTCTTTAATACGGTTTTGAATGGGTTCCTACTTAAGCGGTCCTTGAGAAACTCAGAAAATCTGGCTGCATGTGAAAGTTTTATTAAGCAGGATGTTGGGGAAATTGTTGGTGCTGTTTAGCACTCCCGACATCATTTTGGCATTAATTTGTTTTGCCCCAGGTGGTCTCTTAGCCACCCTTGTCTTACTCTCCCTTTGCCTCTTTTCTCATCCCAATGAGCCTTTAAAATCATACACTGTCCTTCAGAGGAACTTGTGCAGCTTTGAGCAGGGTTGTAAACCGGGACTTGTGTAAAAACGGGTCCAGGAAGGTATAACAGAATGATTTAAGCAAACAAAGGCCACTTTATCTTCCAACTTAAACATCTAAAACATAAAAGAGCATTCTCAAACACACGCCAGCTGAGTAAACGGAGAATAAAACTTCCTTTTGAAAATAAACTTTGTCTTCTAGGATCAGTTCATTTGCACACTATAGCAAGAGCGTGGGCAGAGGGAACCGCACCACTAAGGCAGATCGAGGAGCAGGCATTGTCGGGTGGGTCGGAGTAGGGGAGAGTCGGTGTGGCTTCGGCACACGGCTTGAGGGTCTGAGGGGCTAAGGCTGAGGAAACTGCTCAGGGTCTGTCTCTCCTCAGACAGTCAGCCCTGAAAGCTCCCAGCTACCTACTTGCAAGAGGCAGAAAACAGAAAACGAGAAAGTAATAGCCATGGATATTTACGGCCACTGTTTACTGTGTGTCTTCTAAATGCAGAACACTGCGCTAAGAGATTTCCATCCTTCTCTCACTTGATTTCCCCAAAAAATTATGCAAAGGGGCATTATCATTCCCAACTTCACCGATAGATGATCTTGCCGTGGCTAACCAGCTAAGGTGGGATTAAACTCAGACCCACCTCCCACACATTCGAAATTTTTTTTTTTTTAACCACATCGTGGAAAAGATAAATATAAATGCCCGTGCTGGTGATGACGAGCATCTGTCATGGTTTTGAATGGGTTTCCCACACTTATTAGTATATTTTGTCATTGAAAAATTATTTAATTTAAAAAATACATGCAAGAAATACATATTTAATACATTCTTACACAAGCCAAACAATTCAGAGTGAATAGAATGAAAAGTAAAAATTTTCCTTGACATTCACTGTAATTCAAAGTATATATGTAATAAAAATATATTGGACTGGGCTCAGTGGCTCATGCCTGTAATCCCAGCACTTTGGGAGGCTGAGGTGGGAGGATCACTTGAGGTCAGGAGTTCGAGACCAGCCTGGGCAACATATCGAGACCCTATCTCTACCAAAAAAAAAAAAAAAAGAACCATATAGGAGAAAAATTTTTAAAAAGAAACAAAATCTAATCAAACAATAGGAAGTAATTTAGAATATCACTTTTCAGTCTTCTCGTTTCTGCACCTGGGTGTTTGTCATGTGATATCACACCAGATGCCTCGCATCCTGCTTTCCTCCAATTACGTCATGAACATTTTCCACATCATCCACCTGATGATCTCACCCTGGTTGGAGTCAATGGCTGGGTAATATTTAATTGAGAGCCAGAGTTTGCTTACCCATCCCCCTATTGCTGAACATTTAGATTATTTCTAATTATTTGCTATATAAAGTGTGTTGTGATTAAATTCTCCAAGTGTTTTTTTTTTTTTCTTTCCCTACTTTGGATTACTTCCCTAGCATTCCCAGAAGTGGAATTACTGGGTCAAAGGGTGTGAACATTCTTAAGGCTCTTGATCCATGGTGCCAGACTGTTTTCCAAGAAGATTGAACCAGTTCTCACTATTTAGAAGCTTGCTATTTTCTCTGTGTGAAAAGTCCTGGGGAAAGATTTTGTTTAAGGCTGCTTCTGCTGCTGCTCAGCTGAAATCATTAGACTTTAATTTTGCTGTTTCATATGGCCTCTTTCAAAGTCTGTTGACAATGTTTGACCATCTGATTACTGGGCGGAAGATTTATATTGGTCTCCCTGTCTCCAGCTCTTCCTGCCTTCAATCTGTTTTGCACACTGCAGCCAGATTCATGCTTTCGGAAACATCGCTTGCCCCATGTCACTGCCCTGCTCAGAAACCTGTAGTGGCTCTGTTTCCTCCACTATCAAGTCCAAACTCCTCTACTAGGCCTTGAAGACCCTCCGTAATAGGTTCCCGCACCCTTTCCAATTCAATCTGGTCTCCCGCCACCCTCAGCAGAAACCTTCAGCCCCTTCCTTCCTAGCCCCTACATTACACCCTGCATTTCCTCTTGCTTATGTTTTCACCCACCTAAGATGCTTCCCCTTCCTTCCTACCTAGTCTAAATTCTCTGCTTTCAGGGTGGTTCAGTCCCTTCTAGGCAGTGTGAGAATTTTGCAAAGGAGAGCCATGGAAATGTGAGAAATGCCTGGAATCAGGAATGCAGAGAGAGGAGAAAATAAAGAATGGAAAGCAGACGGGACGCCATGCATGTCATTGGGGCTGGGAAGACACGGGTGCCCCCACATCAAAGGCAGGGATGGATCGGCAACAGAGATCAGAGCCAAGGCAAGGATCTCCATTTCTAATGGCCTAAGGAGGGGATCTGTGAGAGAGTAGGATTGTGGGCTGGGGGTAATGAAATAATGATGACAATAATAATTATAGTGTATCAATTATGATTAGCTTCACTTTAAGAAACTAAGACCTGAAAAATAATGGCTTCCAAATGAGAACAATTATATTTTATGAAAAGAAATCTTCAGGAAGTCCAGAGCTGGAATGACAGTTCCCTGCTCACCAAGCTCTTTACTTTTCTGCAACGTCATCCCCAGGGTGTGGCCCTCCTCCTCATGCTCCAAAAGAGAAGTTGAGGCACCAGCCATCACATCTACAGTCTAGACCAATAATATGCAGAAGGATGATAAAGAGTGTCACCTCCATTTAGGGAGATTTCCCAGCAGTCTCATGCAACGTCTCTGCTCAGAACTCAACGGCCTCGTCACATGGCTGCAACTAACTGCAAGGAAGTTTCTATGTCCAGATAAAAATCAGGGTTCTGTTATTAAAAGAAAAAGGAGAATAGATTTGGGGGTATGCAGCTAGCAGTCTCTGCTAGCATGTATTGGGAGTCTATGGTAATCAATTTGTATCTATTATCTTTTAGTTTTTGTCCCAACTCTACGAGCCAGTATATGGAGGAGAGGAGAGGAAGACCTGGACTCGAATCCAGAGACTGGACTCTTTTGTTTTTTCATTTTAGGCTTCATGAAAAATTATTTGTCATGATATAAAAACACAAAATAATTGAAAAACATCTTTTCCCCCCTGAGCCGCACATACACACACAGAGTTCACCTTTCAGAGATTAAGTCTTACGCTTGGATATCTCACCATGCAGAACTCAGGTCTCGCCTTCAGTATGTTTATAATTATATTTCGTGATATATTGTAGGTCTCACTTGTGAGGAATGTATTAGACTTTCTCTATAGGTTGTAAACATAAGCGGTTCTCAATATTGAAATGATGTCCTAAAGGGAAAGACTAGTCACTTATTTTTACTGAGAACAGCCAAGGTAAAATAAATAGTTTTCACAAGTGAGAGGTTCACTAAAATAGCTGTCAACACAAAATAGGGTACGAAAGATGAAGTTCTTTATCCCTCGCTTTGTGGTGTATTTTGGATTGTTACTCCAGTTTTCCTATAGAACAAATGAACAAAAAATTGCCAGGTAGGGAGGTTGGGCAGGTTTGGTAACGCTCATTATGCAATTGGTTAGTATCTGACGCTCGGAAGTATGAACTCTCAGTGGCGTTGGATGAGTATCACAGCCCCAGTTGGGGAAGGAGGGTGAGGGTGAGGGGGTGGGGGTGGGGAGGGCATATCTGATTAGAAAAGGAAAGCTGTTTAGAAAGGGGGTTTCAGGCTGACAGGGATTGCAGATGGCAAAGGAAGACAGTCTAGGTCAGAGACTAATTTAGAAAAACACAGTGGGCTTGGAATTGGGAGGTGGGGTGTCCAACTGGAATTGAAGAGTCTCCAGATAAGGCAGTTTCAGTTTTGTACCATGGAGTACCCTTAGCACCTTCCAAGGCCAAATTTTACCTAAGGACTGCAGCTAAAGAGCCATCAGACAGAGTAACTGCCAACATCCTGCCATGTGCCCTGCCTTCTGTGCCTGTGTGAGCCTGTGTCATCTGCTTACTGCAGGGAAAGGGATTTTGTACTCCGGAGGGATGACTGAGGCTGGGTGTTGTGGAGGAAGCGAAGCCAGAGAAAACCACAGGGAAAGCCTGCTTCCCAGAATGTAAGCACCCGGAGGGCAGGCCAGGTCAATTTGGCTCCATGCTGTTTCCCCATGCCAAGTACAGAGCCTGGCCCAGGGTTCCCTGCACCCATGCCCAGTGAAGACCTGTTGAATGAATGAATGAATGAATGAAAGACTATGGCCTCAAGGTCATGAGCTAAAAAAGACTCCATAAGCACTTTTCTTCTGGCCTTTTGAGGTAACTGGTTGGGAATGTCAGGAAACACTGTATGGGCAGCAGCCCTGGCCTATTTCATCACATGGTAACTGAGGGTACCCCAATGTGCTACGTCTCTGGCATGGGGTCTGGACTCTTAAATGGCAGAGACAGAGAAGACATAGGGATTGGGTAAGGGGAGGACTTTGTCCTTTCTGTGTCTCTTTTTGCCCTCTTCCCACCATTTATTGAGTCCTTCCTACGTACCAGGCATTGTCCTAAGGTACTACCCGTGCATTATCTCGTTGAATCTCCTGATAGTCCATTATCATCCCCATTTTCCAGATGAAGAAACCGGAACTGAACAAAGTTAAATAACCTGTCCAAGCTACGACAGCTCTTCGGTGAGAAAACAAGATGCCTGCCCAGCCTCCCTGCCTCACTCTGCTCCAAGCTGTTCCTCATGTTACCCGCTCACCTGATCGCAAAACATATTTTGTTTTTCTATCTACTTAACATTTTATTTTGAAATATTTTCAGATGAACAGAAATTTTAAAAAATAGTACCCCAAAGTCCCCGTATACTCTTCATTCACATTCCCCAAATGTTGGCATTTTACTGCCAGGGGTAAATATTGATTATATTTTCTGACTCCATTTTTATATTCCCTTGGACTTAAATTTTTATTTGTTTTTCGGTGATCACAGACCCTTTCTGAGGGCAAGGAGAAGCGACATGGCAGCTGGCTGAGGGCAGCAGGCTGCAGGTCCCACAGAGGAGCGACGGAGACAGAGGTGCTGACTCCAGCACTCCCCCAGAGGACAAGAGGGCCACCCCGTGACTTGCCTGACAAGGAGGCTTCTGAGGAATGTCCCGGACGCCAGGCCTTGCAAGATTCATTAGCTACAAAAGATGTCTAAACAAGGGAAATGTCAGCAATGACAGCCCCTCAGAATAATTCCACCTCTTCCTCCCTCGTGCCATCAGTTCGGGGCAGAAAGTCTCACTGTGAACCTGGTACGCGTAGGGTGCCGAATTACATGCTGGGGCAAATGATAACACTATTGATAATGCTGCCTCTACCAGAAAAACGAGAGGGTTGACTAGAGAAGAGAAGACAGTGTTGGTGGGAATTTCCCCACCAGTAGTCAATCAGGGACCCTCATTAGGGGAAAACATCACACAAGTATTTTGGAAACAAAAATGAGGGGAGAGAGAGAGGGAGGAAGGCAGGAGAAGACGGGACAAGTTCTCACACGAAAACAAGGCAATCCTGCTCCATTTCCTGCTTAATGCTGGTGGTCCTTGGAAAGGGAGGCCGGGAGGGGCTTGGGAGGAAGGAGGCCCTGTTAGGTGTGGCCAGAAAAACAAGGGGCCAGAATGCTGCGGTTCCAAGGGCAGAACCCAACCGCAACACAGGGAGAGCCCCACTTCAGCCCCCAAGCAAATGCACAGACTGTGCAGAGAAGGAGGGAGGATTTGGCTAATGCTTTGGGGACAATATTTGCACACACAGCAGAGGAGGGAGCTGATGGAGAGTGAGGAAGAGGCTCTGCCCTCCCAGGATCATGCGTTGTACCTATAAGCCTTCCAGGTCCCTCTTCTTGCAATATTCTCTGTGCCTCCCTCATGCCCAGTTTTGTCCTATAGACTGTCACTGATCCCCCCAAAAAACCCCAGTGGAGACCTGCCGAGGCTCTCAAGTCGGAGAGATCTGGATTTAGGACCCAACTCTACTGCTAACCAGCTGGGTGGCCACTTAACCTCTTCTGGCCTCAGTTCCTCATCTTTTTCATGAGTCTGATGTGATGATGAAAGCAGGCCACGCGTGTGAAATGCCCGCCATGTGCTGCTTTCTCCCTGCCCATCGTTTCCAGGTCATGGTCGCAACAGCACGAGACCAAGGAGCCCAAAGATCTGGGTTTGACTCCTCACTCTGCCTCTTAACAACACTGTTGCCTCGTACAGGTCACTTAACCTCTCTGAGCTCCAGGTTCCCTACTTGCAAAAGGGAAATTATACCTACCCTGAGTGAGACAGACCAGGGAAGCGCTTTGTGTTAAAGCACTTTGTGAGAGTCAGCTGGTGTCCTGCAGCCCTTGCCACCTCCATGGCCCGTTCCTACCCTCCCCCAACCCAGCTTGGGAGGAAAGAGCACTGGGTGGGGGAGGGCTAGGAGTGCTGAGCGAGGGTCCCAGCCCCATCATCAATTTTGGGTCCTCCCAGAGCCTCAGTTTCCTCACATGGAAACTAAAGTGTTTGGACAGAACATCTTCCGTGGCCTCGTACTGTGAGGTCCCACACGGTCACCGCCGAAGGGGTCAGGAGTTTGTTTTCCAACAGGAATACAGTCACTGTTGAAGACGTCACTGTTCTGTGCTCAGACACGCGCTGGAGGCATTCTATTATTATGGCTGGGATCATGCACTTAGTCCTGTGTGAGCCCGAGGGTGTCTCCAGTACTCAGTTTAGGGTAATTAGTCTCTTTGACCCTTAGCAGGGGAAATGTCTCCAGTTAGGGGGAAATGAAGTTGTCAAACACAGTCCTTAAGGAGAGGGAGATTTATAGGGGATCACATACAAAAGCGCAGGAATTAAACAAACAAACAAGGAAAGGGCACTTAAAAGCTCAGACCAAACAATATATACCGCACGCTATGTTCAGGCAGGTCAACCAGTGGTCCGTGGTCTCCCCAAGCACCACCCAGGCCTAACGGCCCGGACAATTGTTCATCTTCCAAGAAGCCCTTCCCAGAAACCATAGGGTTGCAGGAAGGTAAAGCTTATGACTTCACTGAGGGGAAGAAAGAGCAGCAGCCAGTCCAGCCCTTTGGCGACCGTTTTGTTTTTTAAAACTTGCTTTTTGTGTAGCCCAAGGTTCTGGCCCTTCTCTCTGTCCTGCCCTCCTCAGGGCTCCCCTGCTCCCTGGCTGCCCCAGTGACATTGCTCCTCCTGTGCCCCTCCAGGGCCACAACTCCACTTGGTCCTTTTTAAGGTAGGGTCCCGATAAAATATAGGACAACCAGTTAAATGCGAATGTCAGCTAAACCACATTTTTTTTTTAGTATAAGTACATTCCATGCGATATTTAGGATATACTGACACTAAAAAAATTCGTGGTTTAACAGAAATTTAAATATAACTCGGCATTGTGCATTTTTAGTTGCTAACTCCAGCAGCCTCCTTTCAGGCCATTTTCACTTGCTGCTATGTCTGCCCAGAACACGCCACCCTGCATTTTCCCTTGGCGGCCTCCTTGTCATTCAGGCTCCACTCAGACATCTCCTCTGTAGAGAGGAGCTCGCTGACCTTCCCTTCCCTTCCCAACTTAAAGTAGCCGTCCCGCCCCATAGCGCCTCTCAAGCACGGTTCCCTGTTCGACTTTCTCACTCTGAAATGAGCTTGTTTTATTGCTTACTGTTTCTTCCAGCCGGAATGACAGACCTTGTCGTGTTTTTTCCTGATCACTTTCCATCCATCACCTGCGTATACCTGGCGCACACCAAACATCTAATAAATATTGGTTGAATGAATGAATGGTATGTACACTTTAGAATGGTGCTTCACAGCTTTAATGAAAACCCTAGAGATTTTGTGCAATTTTGTTAAAGTCCAGGTTCGGATTCAGTAGGTTGGGAGTGGGCCTGAGGTTGTGCATTTCTAATAAGATCCTAGTAAAGCTGCCTTCAGGAGGGAACACAATTCTCTGCAATGACAGAAATGTTCTGTGCCTACACTGTCCAGTACAGCAGGGACTAGTTGCATGCGCCCACTGAGCACCTGAAATGTGGTTAGTGTGACTGAGGAATTGAATTTTAAATCTTATTTAATTTTAATTAAGTTTAAATAGCCACATGTGGCTAGCGGCTATCGTATTGGGTAGTGCAGCTCTAGAGCAGCCGTTCTTAACCTTGGATGCACGTTTCCCCAGCCGTCCTCTGCCTCCAGCCCTTTGTGAAAAGAGGCAAATGTCTGTCCTTCACTCAGGCAGGCAAGTCCATCCTCTCTCCATAGCTGCCTTCGACACCCCCTTTCCCAGGCCCTTGTCTGGCCCCACCATTCCCCAGGGAGGAGAGCTCGTTAGACTCCTCGCCCCGTGTCCACCATTGATCAATAGGACGGGCCTCTCTCTGGCAGACAGGAAGGAAACCCAAGTTTGAGTGGAAGAGGGTAGCTCGACATGAACGCGCCGCTCCCAGGGCGGGGCCTCCCAGGGGAACAGGCCTGCTGTTTCCTGCCACACTTGCCCAGAGGGGCAGACAAGACGGTGACCGGGAGTCTCCACAAGAGTCGACAGGCCTTGCCAGGGCTTCCCGTGGTGTGTCCTGGGTGCCACTGGGGGGCGCCACATGGCTGATTTTAGGTGATCAAAGGGGAAGATTTTAAAGGTTTGATACGTACGTATTCAATGTGTATTAAGAAAAATGTAGTTCATCAAATCTATAATTTCACAGATACTACTGATATAAAGTTTCTGTCTAATTGATTTAAAAAAGGAAAAGAGGAAGCCTATGTAAAGCAAAACACTATGGCAGTAATAGTACAAGTGGGACTTTGATATGGCAAACACGGTGACGATGGCGTGGGAGCACCCCGGAGAGGCGGGAAAGCTGGAAGCGACAGGGAAGGCTCACGTGAGAACATTCATTCTTATTCATAGCACCTCTTTAAATCGAGGCTTACTGCTGCTGACAAGAAGTCCATCGTCTTGGAATAACGGCCAGGAACGAAAACAGCGCAGCTCAAGCCCCCCGGGCCTGCAGCGAGGTCCATCTGAGGGACCAGACTAGCAGCTTCTCTGGCCCTTTCAAGCCCAAGAGGCCAGAGCGAGACCTCACTCAGCCCAACACCTCGGCTATTGCTGCAGACGTGCTGAGAGAACCGACCCATCTGAGCCCCACATCTGAGGGCAGGTCCTGGTGGAGGCCAAAGAGCCTGGTCCCAGCTGTCCCGGGACAGGATTTCCTCAGTCTCACCAACCCCTCCTCCTGCCTGGAGCAAGAGCACGGGTGGATTTGGCTCCAAGTCGTTGCTGCCTAAAAGGACACACCTGTATCTATGGGGCAAACCCCAGGCACACACAATTCACACCTTTATTTGTATAATTGGGACTCACAACTCCCTGGGGAATGGATGATCTGAGAACCCGGGATGGGGGAAAGGATGTGAGGACAGTATCATGGGCTGGCAGTCACGCTCTGAGAATGAATGGGGTTGGGTCCAGTTGTTAGGAATGGGAGTTGCCATCTTTACAGTGTCCCAGGGGAATCTGTGAACACTCCAAAATTCAATCAAGGTAATCTGGGGGCTCCAGTAGGAGGGAAAGGGTTTGTCCCATAGATATAGGTGTGTCCTTTTAGGCAGTAACCACTTAACTTCAGGGAGCCCTGACTTGATTGTGGGTGTAACTGATGAAGCTTAATTGATTAGATTTTATGGGGCACTAACAAAAGAAAGAAAGTGCTCAGAACCGGGATCGTGTGTACAAGGCATCCATGAAGGTATATTCAGAGAGGCAGCTGGGCATTGTGTCTTCAGCATGATGTAGGGGACAAAGTGCCCAGACCCACAACTTGGAGAGGAACTCTGGAGACAGGTAACAACAACAACCACAATCACAACATCAACGACTAACATTAACTGAGAACTTGCTAAGTGCCAGGTGCCATTTCAAAAGCATTTAATCCTTATAACAACCTCAGGAGATAGGCGCTAATATTACCCTCATTCTACAGATGGGAAAACTGAGGCATGTCTCCTGACCTACCCAAAACCACATCTGGACAGTGGACATGGAGATATCTGGGATTCACAATTGCATGATACTGCCATTAAACCATCCAAATGATGCCCATACTTACGCTCATGTTCACCAAGCAGCCCCCAAAGGCAATGCTGGTTAAGAGTCAGTTGAGTGGGGTTCAAATCTTAGTTCTGTCCCAGTTAAGTTTCTGAACTGCTTTATGCCCCAGTTCCTCATCGTAAAATGGGGATAATAACTCCTGTCCTTCATGATGTATGAATATGAGAGGATATACTCAAAGTGCATAGCAGAGTGCACGGCACGTGGGAAGTGGTCACTCATGGATACTGGTCAGCTTAGTTTCCCCTACAGGTAAGTCTTGGGAAGCCTCATTATAACAATGGCTCCTGTTTCCTGGGGGCTTCCCGAGGGCCATGTACTCTGCTAAGAGCTTCGAGTATGTCCCGTCATTTGCAAGGCAGGCAGGTGTTATCATCCTAATTCAAAACATTTGGATTATGGTTTATGCATTTGCTTCTTGTGACTTTAACTATTTCCCCAGACACAAACCTCTTCAGGGTATAGAAATCAAATAGCACCCCCAAGCCTACAAAGCTGAAGCCCAGCTCCCTCAGGGCTCCATGGGAGTGCCCAGCTAGACCCCCAGATACCAGCCATCTGACACATGAAGCCACCTCTATAGGCTGCCACAGGATATATCTGGGACACCCTGAAGCTGCTGATCCAACATCAACACTGTGTTTTTCCTTGAAGGATTTCCTTTCCTTTAACAAAATTAGTATTGAATAATAGTAATACATAATCGCAAACTGTAAACATCAATGCCTGTTTGATGTGTGGCCTTAACACGCATTTTCATTTGTATATGTACATTCTTTTTTTTTTTTTTTTGAGACAGAGTCTCACTTTGTTGCCCCAGGTAGAGTGCAGTGGTGTCATCAAAGCTCACTGCAAGCTCGAACTCCTGGGCTCAAGGGATTCTCCTGCCTCAGCATCCTGAGGAGCTGGGACTAGGGGCACACCACAATGCCCACTAATTTTTCTATTTTTGTAAAGTTGGGATCTCACTCTTGCTCAGGCTGGTCTTGAACTCCTGAGCTCAAGCAATCCTCCCACCTTGGTGCTCGGCCTGTACATTCTTTTTTTAAACAAAAATGGGATTCTATTTTATGTACTGTTTTTCCTTTATCACTTAACAAATGATATAAATCTTTCCATGTCAGAATACATGGCTCTCTAGATCATTTTTTTAAAGGCTGCATGAAATGCAGCATGATTTTTTTTAACTGGCTAAGGAAGATTGAATATTTTTTCATTTTACTCATTTGTATTTCGTAATTCTCCAGCAGTGAAGAAATATTACCTATGTAAAAAAGAGATCATAAATGATTTTTTAAAAACTAGTATTGAAAGGTAAGTAACAACACTGTCAATGTAAACACAGCTAGTTTCACTGTTGTTAATTACTTTCTGGTTCTTGTCCATATACAAAAGCTAAAACAGATATTTTTACCTGATTATAACCATGCTGAAATATTCCTTTATCACATTGTATCTGAAACATTTGCCCATGTTTCTACAGAGTTCTCTTAAAGGCTTGTATAAAGGGGTAGAGAGCATGGTGGTAGGCAAATGAGTTGGGCTAGTCCATTGGGCGGTTTCTAGCGCAGAGCTCCAGGGAAAGACCCCTTAACAGTCTGGTGGAGCCCCTAGACCCCTTCTCAGAATAATACTTTCAAATGCATAATATAAAGTATGTAGGGTTACAAAAGAAACCAATTACATTGAAATATAGTTACCAAAATAAAAACACGTAATACAGTAATAATATATTTGCTTCTTGTGCATTAAGTAACAAGGTGTAACAGTGGATCTAATTTCTACCATAATTTCAAAGTAGTGACATTTTATGACATCTCCAACACAATAATGTTATTTGAAAATATCTGTGATTTCTGATAGTGACAAGTCTAGGTTCACTAACACAACTGCGGTGCATTGCATACATTGGTAATCGAAGGAAATGCTACCTTTCATCTGAAGTTAGTGAAGATGTCATTTTTGTTCCCACGCAAGTAGTTCATAGACCTCCTGAATTCTACCAGGGTCAGTGAATTCCAGGTCAACAGAGCCCTGCTCTAGAGAATTTCGACATGTATCAGCCTGGGAAAGGTAAAAGGAGAAAATTATTTCCAAATCTCTTTCCCTCTTTCATTTTGTTCTATCCCTTCTACCCCAACCACTGGCTTGTCTTTCAGCTCTCATGACTAATGGGATCATTCAGAATTAATTTGGGGTTTCTCCCATCTGTAGCCATCAGCCCAGCCCCCAGCCACTTCCACTCTCTCAATATTTTCCGCCCGTACGTAGAGAGAAGCCCATCTTGCCATCTTCCAACTGAGCACGTTTCATATTTGCACTAGATTTAACATGCACTCCCCCCTTTCTTCCTTCCTGATAGTTGTTGAACAAGTCCAGTCACTTCTGAACGAAGGAAGCTGGATAATCCGCCTACTTATTGGAGGCTGCCTAATCCAAATAGATGTTTTTCATCACTGAAGGTATTTTCTAGGACTCTGCAAATCCAGAGGATCAGTCTCCTTCCTTCACACAAGCATCGGCCCTGGATTCATTCCTGAAATCACTGGAACCAACCAGGCTCTGGTTCTTGGCCCAGGTTTCAGAAATTATCTGAGATTGTACTCTTTTCCTTCCACCAATAATTATATGCATATTGCATTTGTGTGGTCACCTTATGCTCCTCAGAAGCAATGTTCGCATACAGAAATACTGTTATCCCAGAGCCAGGATGTGGACCCAGAGCTCTGGATTCCTAACTCGATGTGTGTTCCATGATGCCGTGATTCAGTTATAACACAGGATTCCTTAAGCAGTAAATGTGTGTCCCCCTTAGGCAAACACATGAAAATCTCACACTCTCCTTTAACATTGTTTGAACATTTGAAATACTTAAAACATTGGGGCTAAAAACAAATCAAATCAATGGGAATTTAAAGAAAAACTGTTTGATTTTTAATAATGACATCTATTTAACTTCAATCATGCAGTACCCTGCGGTGATCACGTTGTCCCAGTTTGCCTGGGCCTGTCCCAGTTTTAAAACTTCACCTGTGATGCAGTGCAAGGGTTTAGTTCCTACCCCATCAATGCTACATTAAATGGTCACATTTAGCCAGACATAATAACGAAATCAAATACTTATTTCTCTAAATGACTTTTAAAGTTAAAAATATGAATTGAGGCTGGGTATGGTGGCTCATACCTATAATCCCAGCACTTTGGGAGGCAGAGGCAGCAGGACACCTTGAGGCCAGGAGTTCAAGACCAGCTTGACAACATAGCAAGACCTTGTCTCTAAAAAAGTTTAAAGAAATTAGCTGGGTGTGCATGCCTGTAGTCCCAGCTACTTGGGAAGCTGATGCAGGAGGATCACCCAAGGCTGCAGTGAGCTATGATCGCAAGTGAGTCCTGGGGAGACTGCTTTGCGGTGTTTTGTTTTTTTAATTCTAGAAGCAAAGTATTCCTGGTCTCCAATGTCCTGGAGTTACTCTGCCTTGTGTTTTTATACAGCCTTATTTTGATCCCCAACCCCACTCCTCTCCCTACACCTCCCCTTCTTGGGGATGGGGCTCTTTGATCTTGGCTCAGGTGGAAACTAGAGGAAATCCTAGATTAGGCTCTGATGGCCGAAGAATGTCTCCCATTCCTGGGAAGGAGCACTCA
>CAUYSK010125907.1:0-12995 GCA_963575035.1 Avahi laniger
TGGAAATTTCTTTAGCTAAGTTTTCCAATATGGTAGCCATTAGCCTCACGTAGCTGGTGGCTACCATATTGCACAGCACAGCTCTAGACCCACATGTAGAGTAAGCAAAGCTGCCTCCCAGTATTTCTTTCTTCCCCTCCCTCTCCTTCCTCTCTTTCACATCCTTTTGTCTTCTTGTGCCTCAGGTTATCAATCAATAACTGATTGTAATGGGTTTGAATTTCATAGACTGTAAGCTCACGTAAAACAAATATATAAAATACCTTATTTACCTATAAATTTCATTTCTATCTCAGCCTCCTGAGTAGCTGGGACTACAGGCACATGCTACGACATCCAACTAATTTTTCTATTTTTAGTAGAGACGGGGTCTACTCTTGCTCAGGTTGGTCTCCAACACCTGAGCTCAAGTGGTCTTCCTGCCTCCGCCTCCCAGAGTGCTAGGATTGATTATAGTCATGAGCCACCGCACCTGGCCCAATACTTTACTTTGAAAATTGATAAATGAAAGGAAAGAATCAAGCACTTTTCCTACTTTTCCTATATGAACGATATCTTATTGTAACCAAATAATTGGTTAGAGGAAGTTTCTCTTCATAGAATTATTTCAGCTAATAAATGAGAAAAAATTTGAAGAATTAGAATTTTACATTTTATATTTTATGACCTTTTAATAGCACAATAGATCTAAGCCACAATTGTCAATGGCTAGGCATTGCACAGAATGAGAGATGAAAATACGGAATGTGCCTTGTGGTGGAGGTACACAACATCACCTATGATGTATTCTTGCTAAAAACATTTATCCTGGCTCTATTAAGATACTAGTGACATGAAGTAAAGAGATCAGAGGAGTATGTTAAACGACACCACAGGGATGCAATTCAGCAAAATCTAGAATTTAGGAAACTCTATGAGACAAATACCTTATTTCTTCAATAAACAAATTGAAGACAGAAAAGGGAAGCCTCTCCGATTCCTGCCCATTCCACCTCGCACACTTAAAAAGGGGAGAAAGGGGAAGCCTGTAGATTAAAAGGGATTGAATTATTATCAATCAATGCGATATGTGGACCTTGTTTGAATCTTGATTCAAACAAATACATTGCATTTTTTAAAATTATACAACAATTGGGTATATTTAAACACTGGATGTTGAATAATATTAAGAATTTGTTGTTGATTTTTTTAAGTGTAATAATGATATTTGGTTACATGTTTAAAATGTCTATCTTTTAGAGACACATACAGAAATGTTTACGGCTGAAATAATATGATGTTTGAGATTTGCACTGAAATAATTCCACGGAATAGGAGTGTAAATGGGTATATAATGAAATAAGTTTATCCATGAGTTGATAACTGTTGAAGCCAGGCAATGGCTATATGAGGGCTTATCATATTATTTTCTCTACTTTTGTATATACTTAAAATTCTCTATAATAAAAAGTTTTCAGTTCAGGCACAGTGGCTCATGCCTATAATCCTAGTACTTTGGAAGGCCGCTTGAGGTCAGGAGTTCAAGACGAGCCTGGGCAACATAGCAAGACCACATCTCTACCAAAAAAAAAAAAAAGTTTTAAGGAAAAAAGCTAATATTAACTTATTTTCATGCTTTCTGCATTTTTGCTGTGAAAACCATCTCCAAGGCCAAAGGAATCTGAGAAAGGTGATGAGATAAAAGGCATTGTACAAAAAAAAAATTGCATTGGTTAATACTTCAAACAACACAGAAACAGACACTTAGAACAATGGAACAGACTAGAGACCAGAAATAAATCCATGCATCTACAGCCCAACTGATTTTCAGCAAAGGTACCAACAATACGCACATTGGGGGAAAGGACAGTCTCTTCAATAAATGGTACTTGAAAAACTGGATGTCCACATGCAGAAGAATGAAACTAGATCCCTCTCTGTCACTATATGTAAAAATCAACCCAAAATGGACTAAAGACTTAACTGTAAGACCCAAAACTATGAAACTAGTAAAAGAAGGCACAGGGGAAATGCTGTTGACATTGGTCTGGGCAAAGACCTTTTGGATAAGACCTCAAAAGCACAGGCAACAAAAACAAAAATAGACAAATGAGATTACATCAAACTAAAAAGCTTCTGCACAGCAAAGGAAACAATCAACAGAGTGAAAAGACAACATATAGAATGGGAGAAAATATCTGCAAATTATACATCTGACAAGGGGTCAATATCCAGACTACATAAAGAACTCAAATAACTCCATAGCAAAAAAACAAATAATCTGATTTTTAAATGGGCAGAATGGAAGCTTTCCAGGTCACAGCAAAAAGAAAAAAGATTTTTTTAAATGGGTGAAAGACCTGAATAGACATTTCTCAAAAGTAGACATGCAAATGGGCAACTGATTTATGAAACAATTCTCAACATTACTAATCATCAGGGAAATGCAAATCAAAACCGTAGTGAGATATCACCTCACTCCAGTTAAAATCACTGTTATCAAAAAGACATAAGACTACAAGTGTTGGCAAGGATGTAGAGAAAAGAGAACTCTTACACGCTGTTGATAGGAATGTAAATTAGTACAGCCATGATGGAAAACAGTATGGAGGTTCCTCCCAAAATTGAAAATAAAACTACCATATGATTCAGCTATCCCACTACTAGGTGTATATCCAAAGGAAATGAAATCAGTATGTTGAAGAGATAGCTGTACGTCCATGTTTACTGCAGCTACCATTCACGACAGCCAAGATATGGAATCCACCTAAGTGTCTATCAGCGAATGAATGAAGAAAACGTGGTATATATACACAATGGAATACTATTCAGCCATGAAAAAGAATGAACCTCTGTCCTCTGTGACAACAGGGATGAAGCTGGAGAACATTATGTCAAGTGAAAAGAGCTCGGCAGAGAAAGACAAATACCGCACTATCTCACTCATGTGGAATCTAAAAAAGTTGATCTCATAGAAGTAGAGACTAGAATAGTGGTTACCAGAGGCTGGGGAGGGGAGTGGGAAGACGGGGGGAAGTTGGTCAGTGGGTACAAAGTTAGCTAGGAGAAGTAAGTTCTGGTGTCCATTGCACAACAGAGTGACTATAGGTAGCAATAATGTATTGTATCCAAAACCACTAGAAGAAAGGATTTTGAATGTTCTTGCCACAAAGAAATGACAAATATTTGAGGTAATGGATTTGCCAATTAGCCGATTTTATCATTACACGTTGTATGCATGTATTGAAACATCACGTCGTACCCAAAATACGTACAGTTGTTATGTGCCCATTAAGAGTAAAATAAAACTTAAAACTACTACAAACTACATTTTTAATTGAGGTAAAATTCACATAACATAAAATTAACTAAAAGTACAGAGTTCTGTCGTATTGGATGCATTTAAAATGTTGTGCAACTTCCACACCCATCAAGTTGCAAAACATTTTTATCACTCCGAAAAGAAACCCCATACCCATTAAGCAATCATTCATCATTCTCCCCATCCCCAGTTCCTGGAAACCCCTAATCTGCTTTCTGTCTCTGTTAATGTACTAATTCTAGATATTGCATATAAATAGAATCATACAATATGTGACCCTTTATTTCGAACTATTTCTAATGACACATGTACTGAGCTCTATTATGTATCAGGCACTAGTTAAGTGTTAGAGGTGAGACATGATCCCCACCTACATGGGGCTTACTAGAGAGACATTATTCAAAGAAATACAAACACTTAGCTATCCAAGTACAAATGTGTAAATGCTGCAGAGTTGAAAAACAGAATCTCTGGGGAAGGGAAAATGAGGGAGACTGATCTAGTTTGGAGAAGGAGGGACAGCTTCTCTGAAGAGGTGACGGTCAAGCTGACCTCTAAAGAATGAGTAGGGGTGAGTCTACGGCCATACCTCCCTGAATGCACCCCATCTCATCTGATCTCAGAAGCCAAGCAGGGTGGGGCCTGGTTAGTACTTGGATGGGAGAATGAATAGGGATGAACAGGGGGACAGGAAAGGACAAACCTTCTAGGGCAGGTTAGGGGGCCAGCAATGAAAGTAAACAGAGGAGTAATGAAATGATTCGGACTTTTTTGTTTTTGTCTTTGCGGGTTTTTTTAATTGACTAGAGTTCATAGCTTATATTAAGGTTCATTTTGTTTCATTTTGTTTTGTTTTGCTTTGCTTTGCTGTGTCTTGTCTTGTTTAGAAATAGGATCTTGCTCTGTTGCCCAGGCTGGAGTGCAGTGGTACAATCATAGCTCACTGTAACCTTGAACTCCTAGGCTCAAGTGGTCTTCCCACCTCAGCGTTCCAAGTAGCTTACACTACAGGCATGCACCACCGTGCCTGATTAACTTCTTCATTTATTTATTTTTTTTTACAGATGAAGTCTTACTGTGTTGCCCAGGCTGGTCTCAAACTCCTGGCTTCAAGTAATTCTCCTGCCTCAGTCTCACAAGGCTCCCAGGCTCATACGCTAGGATGACAGGCACGAGCCACAAGGTTCACTCTTAGTGTCGTACAGTTCATTGCGTTTTGACAATTGTATGATGACATGAATTCATTATTACAGTATCATACAGAATAGTTTCACTGCCTTAAAAATACCCTGTGCTTCTTCTATTTATATCTCCCCTATCCACCCCTGTTCCCAACACCCCACTGCTGGCAACCACTGAACTTTGCACTATCCTCTATAGTTTTGCCTTTTCCAGAATGTCATATAGTTGGAATTACAGCGAATGAAGTTTTTTTGGACTGGTTTCCTTCACTTAGCCATATCTGTTTAGGGCTCCTCCATGAGTTTTCATGGCTTGAAATCTCATTCCTGTGCATGTGTGTGATAAAATAAATAGAACATAAAATTTACCATTCTAAGTGTACAGTTCAGTGGAATTAAGCGTATTCACATTGCTGTGCAAACATCACCACCATCCATCTCAGAACTTAGCATGTTCCTTTTTACCACTGTATAATATTCCATCATATGGATGTACCACAGTTTGTTTATCCATCCAACAATTGAGGGATGATTTGTTTTTAAATAAGACCACTGGCTGCCATGTGGAGGACAGACTGGAGGAGGTTTAGGAAAGAAGGCAGGGAAGCCAGAGACGTGGCTACAGCTGTCGTCCAGGCAAGAGATGATAGTGGCTTCAACTGGGGTGGTCTCAGTGGAAGTGTAGAGAGGTGGGTAAACATAAGAGCATGAGCGGGAAGGCACGGCAGGCCTTGAGGACAGATTGGACGTCGGGCTGAGGGAGAGGAAGGAGTTAAGGATGAGGTGCTTCTTTCTGGCTTGGGGGACTAGGTAGATGGATGGTGGTTTTATTGAGCAAGATGGGGAAATGTGGAAGGAAGAACAGGTTTGGGAGAAGACCACACATTCAGCTTTGGATCTGATGTCCTGAGTTTGAAGTGTCTGAGACACATCCAAGTGGAAATGTGAAGTGCCCTATTGAACATCTGGAGCTAGAGCTCAGACCTCTCCCTCTCTATCACCAAACAATCCACCCCCCACCTTATTTCTAGTCCTGAACAGGTGAAGTTTCCTCCAGCCTCAGGACCATGGCATTGCTGTTCCCTTCACCAGAAACCTTTCTTCCCCAGATGGCTGCATGACTAGCTCCTTCTAAATATTCAGGTCTCAGGTCAAATATTATCTAACCAGAGAATCCTTCCCCAAGACCTAAGCTAAAGTCAGTGTAAGGAGTGAGCTAGGGATCCTCATTGTTCAGTTTTTTCTGTGCCAATGTTGCATTAAAAAAAATAATAATAACTTCCAGAAACTCAGTGCTTACAACAGTAAACATTCCCTTCTCACCCAGGGGTCGATGGGTCAGCTGGGCTCAGCAGGGCCCCCCTGGGCTGAGCTGGGCTGGGCTCCAGGCTGTGGTTGAGCACGTGGCTGCCTCACATGTCTTCTCATTCCAAGTCCAGGCTGAAGGAGCCTCCACTGTCTGGTATTTGTGGTTCTCATGACCAAGGACAGTTGCTCAAGAGGGATAGATGGAAACACTCCACCTAGCCCTGCCACTTGCACGCATATTCTTTTCACCAAAGCAAGTCACATGGCCAAGTGTACTATCAACCGGGCGAAGAAGTCTACTTCTCCCATGTTGGGGAAGACTGGAAAAAGTAAATATTTGCTGAACAATAATACAGTCTACCAAATGACCTAATTCTTTTTCTCCTAGGTGGTCATGTTTCTTGAGTAATCCCTCTGCACTCTTACAAAATGCCATCGTTTACAAATGAATGAATGAATGAATGAATGGGGGAATGTGCTTTTCAAGGCAGGAAGATTCTCCCCACTCTTCAAATGAGGAAGCCGAGGCTCAGAGAAGGGAGTGACTCACCCACAATCATAGAAACCACCTATGACAAGCCCAGCCTGTCTAGCTCCTTCAGTTCAACTCCCTACACACAGTAAATAAGGCAGGAAAATGCTATTTTCTGGACATTGAGGCCATATCACCCATTCCACCCTCCCACTGAGGCTTGGTTGACAGCCGCACAATTAGAGGGCAAGTACATCAGAGGCTCTCTTTGCCAGTTCTATTTGAGGTTTCACTCTGAAACCAGGTAGGACCTTGATTCGTCATTTCCTGGTCTCCGAGCCCCAAATGTTAAGTACATGTTGATTGAGTGAGTCATTGGTACCGTGAAGGTTTTAGTTGCTGATTCAGTGTTCTGTGAATTTTGCATCCTGCCCCAGCTGTGCCTGCCCCTAAGGTATAGACAGTCACCTCTACTTTTTCGGGGACCTGCAGTGTTTAACACAGAGTGGGGCACACAGTGGTGCTCAAAAATGACATATAGGCATAAGAAAAGTCTAGAAGAACATGCCTCAGATAAACAGTGGGCAACTCTTTTGAAGCAGGGTTACTTAGGACTTTAACTCTCTACTTTAGGTCTTTATGTAGTATTTGAGCAGATCACAATGAGTATAGGTTGCTTCTGTAGATATGAGTACAGGTATGCTTCTGATTGCATAAGTTGTCATCAGAGAGGAAAAAAACCATTCTGGAAATATCCTAAAGTTCTTACTAGCACACAAAAAGCCATTACTTGCTGGATGGTTGGGAAACTCCTGCAATCATCTTCCTCCAGAATCCTACTCCCACGCATTGTTAGAATCCTGTTTTCAGAAACACTGAGTCAATTCCCAACCTTAAAGTCGGTGAGCCAGTGAGCACCTACCACAACACCAAGTGCTAAGTGAGCCACCAGGGTGACAGGTGACAGGCAGGGAAACAGGTGGTAGCCAGAGTCAGCAAGGTCCTCATTCATTTCATAGCTGACATGGATGGAACTAGACCATGGGCCAGACACTGTGCTAAGTGCTCTGCACGGATTATCACGCTTAATCCGCACAACAAGTCGATGAGGTAGGAGCTATTATTATCCTGTTTGACAGCTGCGGAAACTGAAGTGCAGAGAGGCGAAGGAACTTGCCCAAGGTCACATAACTAGCAGATGGTGGAACCGACATTTGATTCCAGAGCCCGTGCTCTCCATTACTACCCCACGCTGCCTCCCGCTGGGAACTTGCCCAGATTCCACAGGCAGTAAGTGACAGAGTCAAAATTCAAACCAAGAATGGTCCATCAGCCTCCAAAGAATATCCTCTTAGCTGAGATGACATCTTTCTCCCTTCCAACCCCTCCCCATTTCTGGATCCAACACCAACACACTGAGTGACCTCGGGTAGCCTCCCCGAGCCTCAGTTGTCATGGCTGCACAATAGGAAGAATACTGCTTGCCCCGAGGAGCTGCGGCGAGGCTCGGTGAGAAGAAAGTTCCTCCTGTGGAACATGGTAGGCGCTCAGTCAGGATATACCTGTGTTCTTTCTGCTTTCCAGGAGTCGGTGCAGTCGGACAAGTGGACACAGGAGAAGCCTGTCCCACGAGCTCTGTGACTGCCATTGCACTAAGAGCTGGGGGGCCAGGAGAGGGTGAGAGGCTGGGCACGGGATGAGAGGGCAAGTGTTGCTGTGTATCCAGAAAATTCAGCTAAAGGAACATTGGAATAAACAACTCCCAGGAGGAGGGAAGTTTGATTCGTCATCTTTCCTGTTTTCCTAGCCTGGCCCAGGTCCAAAACCTCTTCTTAATCTTGTCAGGGTTCTGGCCCTCTGCCCCGGGAAGGAGCCGCCAGGAGGCTCCAACGTGAGCCAAGTCTTCAAGGAAGTGATGTCTGTCTTCTGTGGGTCAAGAGAAGACAAGAGAGAAGCAGGCGGGGAAAGAAACAGGGAAGGGCCCAGTGGGAAGACCCCTCCTTAAACTAATGGAGAAACTGAGGCTTAGGACAGAGGTTGACTGATTGTGCTGGTGGTAGAGCTGGGGTAAGTAGTCTGTCCTCCTGCCTCCCAGGCCAGAGTCCTCTCTGCTGCATGTACCCATCGCTCACTCTCTTCCTGCTCTAGGACTACCCAGGCAGGGGGAGCTGCTTTCACTCCGTCTTTCCTACAGCTGCTTCCAGAAACATCTCCCCAGCCCTGCACTGGATGCACAGATGTGGGTCCCATGGGCACTGGAGGAGGAAGTAGTAGCTTCGAAGACCTTGGTTGGTTTGGCCATGTGGGAAACGAGGGTGATAGAGTCTCTCAAAGAAAGAACCAACGTTTCCTGAGCAGCTACTGTGTGTCTGTGCAATGCCAGGCACATCCAACATGTTACATCCTCTAGTCATCACACTAACTCTGAAAATAAATTACATCCACATTTTGCAGATGAGGAACCTGAGGCTTATGGGGGAGATGTTTCCTGCCTAACTCTACCTCCAGCCCCTAACTTTCTTCTGAGCCCCAGACCTGGTTATCCACTTCCTCTTGGGCATCCCCATTTGTATACCCCACGTGCTTCTCAAAGTCAGCGTGAATGAGCTCGTCATCTCTCCCTCCCACAGACTTCTAGTTTCCCATCATAGCTGCACTACTCAGAAACCTAGGTATCAACCTTGACTTCGCTCTCTCCCCATTCCTATCTCCAAGCAGTAGCCTGGACCAGTGGTCCCACCTCTATTTCCCAGACATTGACTTTCCTTGATGCCAAAGTGGGTAGCATAGTCTAGACTTTCATCATCTCACTCCTAGATGACTCCAACGGCTTCTGAAAAGGCCGTCCTGCCTCCAGTTTAGCCCTCACCATCCATGCCCCACCCAAATGTCAAGGTGATCTTTCTAAAATGCAAATCTGCCTAGTCTCAAACAACTGAAAACACTTCAGTGGCTTTTCAATGCCCTTGAGGCTAAACCCCATACACGGGCTTACCAGGCCCCAAAAGTCTTGGCTGTTGCTGCCCTCTCTGCTGTCACGTTGGATCACTACCTACCCTCTGCTCCACAAGCCTTGGACATTCCGGAATGCTCACTATTCCTCTTTCACTTCAAGGCCTTGGCACATGCTGTTTTCTCTGCCTTTGCCTGGCTAACTCGTCTCATCTTTCAGGGCTCGGCTTAGTCACCACTTCCTGACCTCCCCTCTTAAGCTTCATAAGCCGCCCTTCCCATGAATTCCACAGTCCCCCTGTACTTCCTGCACTGGGCAACCCACCCCCTCCCTCTCACGTGCCCCCTCCAGGCCAGCAAAGCCTTCTCCGGCAGCACAAACTCTCCAACGGAAATACAAAGCACGCCGCATGTGTGATTATGAATTTTCTAGTAGCCACATTTTTAAAAAGTAACTGTAAATAGATGAAATTTATTTTTTAATTTATTTTAATAGTGTATTTTAACTCAATATTTCAAAAATAGTGTTTTAACGTACAATCAATATAAAAATGATTAATATTTTATTTTATTTTTGTACAAAGACTTTGAAATCTGGTGTGTATTCTACACCCACAGCACATCTCAGTTTGAACTAGCCGCATTTCAAGTGCTCAATAGCCCCATGTGCTAGTGGCTACCAGATTAGACAGTACAGTTTTAGAGGATGCTTAAAGCTAACTGGGACATCAATTCTGAGGACTAGACCAGGCACGGTGGCTCACGTCTGTAATCCTAGCACTCTGGGAGGCCGAGGTGGGAGAATCACTTGAGGTCAGGAGTTCGAGAACAGCCTGAGCAAGAGTGAGACCTTGTCTCTACTAAAAATAGAAAGAAATTAGCTGGGCAACTAAAAATAGAAAAAAATTAGCCAGGCATGGTAGTGCACGCCTGCAGTCCCAGCTACTCAGGAGGCTGAGGCAGGAGGATCACTTGAGCCCAGGAGTTTGAGGTTGCTGTGAGCTAAGCCGACAAAGCCACGGCACCAAGCCTCCGTCTCACAAAAAAAAAAAAAAAAAAAAAAAAAATTCTGAGGACTATTCATAGGCACTCTTTGGAAAAAAGGATTCTAAGTCAAAAACATCTTGAAAACACTGACAAAGTGAAACAGAATCTTTACGCTCCAGGACCTCTGAAGTCTTCTCTGTGGTAATGTGAGATGTGATACAGACCAGAGAGCATGTAGCATTTCCCCAACTTATTTGAGCTCAGAGTTCTATTTTCATAAAGCATTTCTGGGGATTAGTGTCCAGTGTTCTTTGGCAAATGTTGGTTTAGCCACATCCTTAAACTCAGTAGAATCCACGAACCCCACAGAAGAACTTGGGGTTCGGGAAGCCCAACTCAAGTGCCTCAACATCTGAAACCTGATTACTGAATTGACTAATTGACTAACTCCGGGGGGCCATGTAGGTCAGGACTAGAATCAGGGAGCAAAAACTGCAGCACAATTGAGTTAAAACAAGAAGAGTTTGTGTGTGTGTGTGCGTGTGTGTGTGTGTGTGTGTGTGTGTGCTATAAATTGCCAGATCTGTCTGGAAAATGCAATAGGTGGCCTTGTAAGATGGTGATTTCTCCATCACCAGTGATCAAGAAAGGATCGAGGCTGAAGTTCAGTGGCTCTCCCTCAGAGTCTCTCATTTCCCTTTTCCAGAACTTACAAAGAAAGAAGAAAAAAGCCACAGTGGGCAGAGAACTTGAGTGTCAGAGGAATTAGTCAGACATGTTCTGGGCCCTTTATCAAGGATACACTTTGGGATTCTGGAAACTTCGATGGAGGATGTTTACAGCCAAAACCTCTCTGAGGCTGTAGGTTCTTGGTTCAGTTCAGAGGATTCTTGATCCATTTCATATACAGTCAAAATCTAGTCAATGACTAATTGAATCAATCAATCAAAATGTGTGTCTGGGTGGAAGACAAGAAGACGGTCTGTTTCTTTTAAAATTGCTTTTGTGGGACAAAAACCAGGCGATCTGTGCTATTAAAAGTCATCGGGATAGCAGTTACCCATGGGGGAATGACAGGAAGGAAATATGGGGGATTTGGGGGATTTGGATAATCTTCTATTTCTTATTTGGTGTGGGTTACAGTTTGTGAAAATTCATCAAGCTTCACATTTTTGATATGTGCACTTTTCTGTATGTATATTACATTTCGATAAAAAGTTTTAAACATTGCTTTCGTGATGATATATTACTTCTCACAAAAAGAAAAAAAGTGTGACTATGATTAACCTAACCAAAATTATCAGGCAGGTCTGTGATGAGCTAGGGAGGAAGAAATGAACCATCAGCCAGGTGTTGTTCTCGTAGTGTCTGAGCTGCATTTGTGCTGGCTCCAAGGGCAGCTAAACATTAGCCATGCTGTAGAGAGGCCCCTGGCCATCCTGACAGACAGCAGATGGAATGAGATCCATCATCTTAGAGCCTCCAAGTATCCATCCGTAGGATACCTGGAAGTGCCTGGAAGCAGAGGCCTTTAAAGGTTGGGCTCTGTGTCTCCATGCCAAGTGCAGGGCCTGACACAAAGTAGCTGTTCAATTAAGTGTCCCTTTCTTCTTCACACCTGGATTTCAGATGTGGCAGTGCCAGAAGGGCCAAGGCCTGCTGTGAGCAGGGACTGGAGTGCCCCATGCAGGACTAGCAGGGATCACAGAGGCTGGCACAGCTGGGCTGAGAATGGAAGGGGAAACGAAACCCCTGCATAGCTCACATATGCTCAAGCAACTACAAAGAAGCCATCTGTGGTCAGTTTTGAGAGTACATGGGGGAGAAAGAGGGAGCTTCAGAAACGTGGGGGTGGTGGTGAGGAAGATGGGTTTCAGGTGGTGAAGATTGGGGGAGGTCAAAAAAACAGCAGTTAATAATAGACAGCACACCATCCATGATGCAGAGGAAAACAGCCCTGGGCTGGCCGGGCACAGTGGCTCGTGCCTATAATCCCAGTACTTTGGGAGGCTGAAGTGAGCTTAAAGGAGTCCCGGACCAGCCTGGACAACATAGTAGATCCTGTCTCTACAAAAAATAAGAAAAATTAGCCAAGTGTGGTGGTGCGCATCTGTAGTCCCAGCTATTCAGGAGGCTGAAACGGGAGGATCACCTGAGCCCAGGAGGTTGAGGTTGCAGTGAGCTATGATTGCACCACTGCACTCAAACTGGGTGACAAAGCGAGACCCTGTCTCAAAAGAAAGAACCCCTGGGCTTAGAACTTTGTGATATTGGCAAAACACGTTACCAAGCAGTTCTCTCATCTGTAAAAGTGGGGCAATAATAGTTCCTTCCTCTTGGGGTTGTTGAAAGGGTAAAATCAGTCGATGCGTGAAAAACGTTGTACAAATCTTGTTGTTGCTGTTAATAATAACGGTATCGATAATACAGTAGGAAGAAGGTTCTGCTTCCTTCTGAAAGGAGACCAGGTAGACTAATTTGGGAGCCAACAACAACCAGAAATCTAGAGGGGAAGGGAGAAGGGAACAAGAGACCACCCAGAGGAAAGTTTCTGAATCTAGGTGCACCTGAACTTCTATGCAAAATGCTGTGTTTAAGTGTATATGTATTTTTTGGAGGGAGAGGGCCATAGTCCCCCATCAGCTTCTCAGTGGAGTCCATTTCACACACACACACACACACACACACACACACACACACACTCTCTCTCTCTCTCTCTCTCTCTCTCTCTCTCTCTCTTTCTCTTTCTCTCTCTCTCTCTCTCTCTCTCTCTCTCTCTCTTTTAGGAATTACC
>CAUYSK010125908.1:0-44200 GCA_963575035.1 Avahi laniger
GAAAGAAATTAATCAGACATCTAAAAATATATAGAAAAAATCAGCTGGGCATGGTGGCGCATGCCTGTAGTCCCAGCTACTCGGGAGGCTGAGGCAGAAGGATCGCTTGAGCCCAGGAGTTTGAGGTTGCTGTGAGCTAGGTTAATGCCACGGCACTCACTCTAGCCAGGACAACACAGTGAGACTCTGTCTCAAAAAAAAAAAAAAATATATTGGGGGCTGTGGCATTAAGAATGTAGCAGGATTAAAGGGGGGAAGAGTAAAGAAAAGGAAGCTCATTAGAAGGCTATTTTAATTAAGATGCCAACCTGTCCCAGGTGATGGCAGAGGGACAAAGAGAAATGAATAGACACAAGGTTTAATTATGAAATGAGAATTTGTGATGTGAGACAGGATGAAAGATGTGGGTGGTGGGATGACAAAGGTGACATGAGAAATTAGGAAATAAACTTCTAGGATAATGCTTTTTACTCAAGTGACAATCTTTCATTTCTACCTAGCTAGCTCACTTTTGACTTCTCTACTGTCACAAAGCAGCTTCTTGTCTCCACATTGACGTGCCCCTTCTCAGAATGGCTCTAGTATTCAATGTGCTGGGTCTCTCCGTGATAATCTGCCTAGCAGTGTAATTAATCAGTTTTTGTCTCTGTCTTCCCATAATTAGATTACAGACAACAGAAAAGCAGGAAATGTCTAACAGTCATATATAAACATGCATTACATACTTTTAAAAGTCGGCATTTATAAGTATCTGTGGGATATGATGTAATGCTCCTAACACTTTTGCAAGGGCACTGGCTTTTTTTATTTTTCTGTAGGAGCAGAAAGGTCTATCTATTTATCCCTGTTGCCCTGCCCACTTGCCCTCCCACCTGAGCCTGAAGCCAGATGGAAGACATGAGAGATGAAGGGCCAGAGAGGTGAAATTTAAAGGTACTTACGAAATGTAAACAGCTTCATCTTTTAATGGCCTTGAAAGCCTTGTAATTAAGGCAAACTGGCAAAGCAAACAGACAATTAGCCTGTCCTTTTGGGGTGTAAACAATGGGGAGAATCCAAACACTCTGGGGAAGAACTCAGTGGATAGAGAACGCCTCTTGGGAAGGGTTTTATTCATCTTGTTTACTATTATAACAGCACAGGGCCAGGTGCTCAACATATTCAGGTTGTATGAATGAATGAAGCAAGGAATGAATGTTTTCCTCCATCGCATTTATCACAGTCAGAGCACTGTGCACATAGATTACCCAGTCTGCACCAATGCAGATGCATTGGCTAAACAACTTTAAAATGATGTATGCTTGGCTAAGTACATTTGTGTTCGTCTACACTTGCACACACAAAAATATATCAGCAAACCAGAGGCTCGATGTTTAAAATCCGAAATGACGTGACACTAGTTTGCCTGTAGTTTATTTTCAAACATGCTGCATCTGCAGAATGTTGGGTAATGATGATGAAAGCCCTTTCAGAATAATCACAGTCCGATCATTTAGCACCAAGCCACTTCTGAAGCTCACTGTCACTCGTTCGGCTTCTTAGAAATTAACGTCTCTTGCCACAGTGAAGAAAGTATTGCTGCAGTAACTTACTGCTGTATGGCCAAATAATGAGAATTTGAATGATGGAGTGTGATAGAATCAGCTGGCCTTGACTCATCTGTATTAATAATTGATTGTTGTAATCTGTCTTAACCCCTCCCTGGCCTCTTTTTTTCCCCAGCTATTTTCTCCTTAAGGGCAAAGTATGTTTATTCTGCAGTTTGTAGAAATTTATCTTAATAGTGGCTTATTCAGTTCAAGATTATTGGTTTGCACTCAGTCCCACACATTATTTTTATTTCAAATTAGGGTAGACGTAGCTGAGCCACAGTTCCTTAGACCCATAGTTTGCCTGGAATCTTCTATAATTTACAGCGAGTATAAAATAATCTGTGTTGAATGCCAAGAGCCTTTTGTGGACTCCCTGCTTTATTTATGCCATGAAAAAATGTTTTCTACTCTTTCACTGGCCTTAGACTTGACCAAGTATAGAATTTTTTTTTTTGACTGATTAAAGACAGTCTTTTCCATCCCACTACCAATTTAACTAACTCCATCTATTTTTCATCCTATTGGTCATCTATGAATGGAAGAAAAAAGCAAAAGTGAACACCAGTTCCTATCATTACAGCCAAGCTTTGTAATGATCCTGTCAACTTGTGAACAAGTTGGCCTTAGAAAGAACTCACTGCAAAGATGTTAAGTCATGTTAACCAAAGGATGGTCCAACAGAGTGGTTTCAAACTGTTATCTACAGTTTAAACCTTAAAAGGCTGTCGTATCGGCACTGGGGAGCTTTGGAATGCGTAGAAGACAAGATGAACTCTGGGCATCTCTTTCCTACTTTCTGCATCAAGCAGAGCAGTTGTGTTTTTGTTCATTTTATTTATTAATGCAAAAAATATATTTGAAAAAGGGTTCTATAGCTTAAAAATACTAACTTTTTATCTGCGGCACAGACCCTAATTTTGGAATCAGATACAAAGGTTCTAAGGTGCCATGACTCCTCCTTGCTGCCTGACTTTGGAAATTACATCTAACTTCAGTGTCAAAGGAAGACATTAACTCCCAACGGCATTCTCAAGTCTAAGAAGATAGGTACGAATTGCTTGCTATATATACATGATTCAGATCCTTTTCAGTTATTATTCTTCTGGACCCCAGATAGCCACATGGGGCTTCAATCACTTAATTCAGGTTTCTGCTTCAACGTCAACTTATTAGAGAGGTCTTCAGTGGCCATTCATCTGCAAATAGCACACACTGCGTTACTCTTCAGCCATTTCCCTCAGTGTATTTGTCTCCATAGCATCCCTCTTGGTACATATTATTTTTTGTTATTGGTTCATTGTTGTCATCTGATGCTTGCATGTAAGCTCCAGGACAGCAGAGATTATCTTTTTAACTGTCTTATTGCCAAAAATGGAACATAGCAAACATCATATATATTGAATATATGTTGAATGAATGAATTGAATAATTGAATGAATGAACATCCTTTATTCCAATTTTTTATGATGTGGTTGTTACCAAATAAATAAGAATAAAGAAAAAGTGCTTTAACTATCTTTAAGAAGCCCTAGATTCTAGTCCTGTTGCTATAGTTAACTCACTGGATGATATTTGGCAAGTCAGTTCATCACTCTGGACCTCAGTTTGGACATATTTATATGAAGAAGTTGAGGTTATGATATTATAATTCACCCTTGAGCAACACAGATTTTAACTGTACAAGTCTATTTACACACAGATTTTTTCAATAAATATGTTGGAAATTTTTTGGAGATTTGCAACAATTTGAAAAACTTTTAGACAAATGATATAGCCTAGAAATACCAAAAACATTAAGAAAAAGTTAGGTATGTCATTAATGCCTAAAATATATACAGATGCTATTTTATCATTTATTATCATGAAAGACAAACATATCTATTACAAAAGTTTAAAATTTATCAAAACTTATCAGACCCTATATGGTATCATTTGCAGCTGAGAGAAATGTAAATGAATGTAAAGAGGCAGTATTAAATCATAACTGCATATAATTGACTGAAGTTCATATTGTACTACTGTAATAATTTTGTAGGCACCTCCTGTTGCTATTGCAATGAGCTCAAGTGTTTTGAGTATCTACTTAAAACACCTCGTGATGCTAACCATCTCCATGTGAGCAGTTTGTCTCTTCAGGAAATTGGGTTTATCAGCACCTGTAGTCCCAGCTACTTGAGAGGCTAAGGCAGGAGGATAGCTTGAACCCAGGAGTTCAAATCTCCAGTGGACTATGATGGTACCACTGCAATTCAGCCTGGGCAACAGAACAAGATCCTATCTCTTAAAAATATGTGCATTGCTGTAAAAAGTGATCTCTCACATAAGTTAAATCATGATTAGTTCAATACCATAAATAAAACCAGAGGACTCATATGAAGTGCCACTAATGATGTTGGAAGTGCTCCTAAGAAACAGAGAAAAGTCATGACATTACAAGAAAAATTTGAATTGCTTGAAGTCTGCAGCTGTAGCTGCCCATCATTTCAAGATAAATGAGTCAGAACCATTGTAAAAAAAGAAAAGAAAATTTTTTAAGCCATGGCTATGGCTATGTCAGCAGGTGCAATAATTCTTGCACTTTTTGTGAAATACCTTTTTATCTCATCTTGAAAATACAGCTTTTACGTGAATGCAGGATTGCTATAAGAAAGACATATTTACAGAGTCTAATATGATTCAAGAAAAAGTGAAGTCATTATTTGACAACTCAAAGCAAAAGGAAGGTGAAGGATCTAAAGCTGGAGAATTTATGCCAGCAAAGGATGGTTTGATAATTTTAGAAAGAGATTTGGCTTAAAATGTCAAGAAACAGAAGCAGCTCCTGACAACCAAGAGACAGCGGACTAGTTCCCAGATAACATTAAGAAAATCATTGAGGAGAAAGGAAATCTGCCTCAACAGGTTTTTTATGCAGATGAAAGTGCCCTATTCTGGGAAAAAAATGCTACAAAGAACATTTATTCATAAAGAAGAGAAGTGATCATCAGGATTTAAGGCAGGAAAGACTAGCTTAACTCTACTATTTTGTGCAAATGTAATCAGGTTTATTATCAGGACTGCACTCATCTATGAAGCTGCTAACCCCAAGCCTTGAAGGTAAAAGATAAACACCGGCTTTTTATCCAACTGCCAATCTTTTGGTTGTACAACAAAAAGATGTGGATAATGAGAACCCTTTTTCTGGACTGGTTCCACTGATACTTTGTCTTAAAGTCATGAACCTTGTCAGTAAGACACTACCTTTTAAAGTTCTTTTGATATTGGACAATACCCCTGGCCAGAACCCTATGAGTTCAATACCAAAGGCATCAAAGTGGTCTACCAGCCCTCAAACACAACATCTCTGGTCACTCTCTAGATTACGGGTAATAAGGACCTTTAAGGCTCATTATATATGGTACTCTACAGAAAGAATTGTCCACACTATGAAAGAGAAACCTGACAGAGTGACCATCATGTAAGTCTGGAAGGATTACACCATTGAAAATGCCATCATTGTTACATAAAAATTCAAGAAAGCCATCAACCCTGAAACAATAAATTTCTGCTGGAGAAAGTACATCCAGATGTTGTGAATGACTTCACAGGATTTATGACAGAGCCAATCAAGGAAATCATGCAAGAGATTGTGCATTTGGCAAAAAGGTAGTGGCTGAAAGGTTTCAAGTTATGGATCTTGGAGAGAGTCAAGAGCTAGCAGACACCACTCCAGAGGAATTAACCAAAGATGACTTGATGAAGGTGAGTGCTTCCAAACCCGTGCCAGGTGATGAAGAAGATGTAGAAGAAGCAATGGTAGAAAACAATTGACACCAGATAATCTGGTAGAAGGGTTCTGATTATCCAAGACTGCGTTTGCCCTTTTTTATAACATGGACTCTTTCGTGACATGGGCACTGAAATTAAAGCAAATAGTGGAAGAAGGATTAGCACTTTATATTACAGAAACATTTTTAAGGAAATGTCAAAGCAAAAAAATCGGAGAGAAATTACCATGTATTTCCATAAAGTTACATGGAGTGTGGTGCTTCTCCTGCCTCCGCTTCCTCCTCTTCCAGCTATTTCCCATCTACCACACTTGAGACAGCAAGACCAACCCTTCCGCTTCCTTTGGCCTACTCAATGTGAAGACAAATGACGAGGAAGACCTTTATGATGATCCACTTCCACTTAACAAATTGTTAATATATTTTTTATTTCTTATGATTTTCTTAACAAAATTTTATTTTCTCTAGTTTACCTTATTGTAAGCATACGGTATATAATGTATATAACATATTAATAGAAAATATGTATTAATCAACTGTTTATGTTATTTGTGAGGCTTCTGGTCAACAGTAGGCTATTAGCAGTTAAATTTGGGGGAGCCAAAAGTTACACACATATTTTCGACTGTGTGGCAGTCGATGCCTTTAACCACCACATGTTTGTCAACTGCATATGATTATATGATTATAGAGATATAAATCCCATGATCTGTATCTCCTGGTATTTGTGATTTTGAGTTATCCTCTCAAGTATACATGAATCCTATGACTTGATTCTAATTCACAGAATATAGCAAGGTAACAAGATGTGCATAATTATGTTACATGAGATTATCACGGCCATTTTATTAGAAGACTTCCCTCCTTGCTGCCTTTGAGGAAGCAAGTGGCCAATGCTGGGAAGGCTCATATTACAAGGAACTGAAGGCTGCCTTAAGACCTCTAGCCAGCAAGGAACTGAGGCACTTAGTTTGATAGCCCACAAGGAACTAAATGATGCAAAAAATCACATGAGCTTACAAGTAGATCTTTCCCCAGTCAACCCCAGCTAAGACTTTGATTAAAGCCTTTTCTGAAGCAGAGGACCCAGCAGAGGACTCATAATCCATACAAATTGTGATATTATAAAGTGCACATATAGGAATAACATTTATTGGGCATCGGGCAGATGGGAGAGGGGAGGAGGGGATGAGTATATACATACATAATGAGTGTGATGCGCACCAGCCGGGGGATGGACACACTTGAAGCTCTGAGGGTGGGGGTGGGAAAGGGCAACGTAACCTAAACATTTGTACACCCGTAATATGCAGAAATAAAAATAAATAAATAAATGTGTGTTCTTTTAACTCGCTACATTTATAGCAATATTTTGTGTAATAATAGATAACTAATACAGATACGAAGTATGCTTTTTTGCCATAATGGCAGCTTTATCAAATGTACTGATCCTGTTATCTACAGAGGAGAAAAATTTAACCGTGCCTCTGTAGTCAGGGTTTCTAATTTTGCAGAACTCACCAAAGGAGTAATCCTCATTAAAACACAAAAAATAACTGATGCTTCACTTGACTAAATGTTTTACTCAGACTATTGTGAAGTGGGAAAAGATGTGTTTCAGACAGAGTTTCTCCTTGGCTCTTTTGTTTTCTTCTCGCAGGCCTCTCTGTTCCTCCTCTCCAAACCTCATTTCCCCAGGTATCAATCTTCTATCATTTTTTTCTCTTTAGGTTAACAAAACAAATCACATTGTGTGTACATGCCCTTTGCAAATTGCTCACCAAAGAAAACGCTATTTAAATTAGTCTTGTCAGAAATTGGCCTGGTCCTTTCACACATTCTGACTTTACAAAATTTAAACCAATAGGTAATCATAATTCAGTCATTGAGAAAAAGGCATCATTACTTAGTTCATATAGATAAAACTATTTTAAAAAACGGAATTAATAATACCATACAAAATGTCAATTCTCTTAATAGCTGTTAAACATGCCATGTTTCAGAAACTGACAATACATTGGGAAAAGCTCGAAAAAGAAGATATTCAGTATCTTTTTGCCTTGGACTTAAGTAAACTTCTAGGATGGAGGTATTTTTTACCCCAAAACTATGAAGCACATTAAAAGTACCAATAGGAAGGTGACAGAGATATGTGCTGGCTTAGGGATTGCATGTTTATTTTATACTCCCATGAAAGTAGATGCAGAATAATTGATAACCACAAAAAGAGAAGCTTACCTTATATGAAAAAGAAGATAGCCTTTGAAAGGCAATGAAGTGAACAGGTGTATAAAAGTGTGAAAGAAGTTTATGTAAAAAAAATCAATAAACCTCTTTAGGCTTTCTTTATTTTGTCTTCCTTCCTAACTCAGCATATACAGAGAATTGGAGTCAATAATGTCTCCTATGTAGATACAAAGGTGGTTTTCGGTTTTAAGTCTAACCTAGCCAACAGATGACCTACTCTCTTTGAGAAGAAAGAGAGTCTCATCTACTTTCTACCCAAGGACTCCTTCTAGATAAAATATCATTGATGAGATTGTTCTTTGACTCTTCTTGCATAGTTTGATATAATTTCTTTTAAAGGTTCTCCTAGTTTGTTGGGATTTTTTCTTATTTGAACACTTTAGAATGGACAATTCCAGTAGTTCTAAATTCTAATCCCGGTTTTGCCAACAGTTGTAATTTATTTAAACTTGGTAACATCTCCAAGGTTTGGAGTCCTGATCTTTTCACAAAAGTCTTTAGTTACTTAAGATAATCCTTACTGCAATACTAGAAAAGTCCCCTGAGAATTTTAGTTGCTTAATGAAGTAAGAAGTTTATTTCTTGTTGACCTAACAGTTTATTAGAGTGTTTGGTGATTAAATTTTTACACATGGCTTAGTTATTTACTTCTTTCTTTTTTGTATCTCTGCTATCTCCCAGGGCCTAAAAATCTTTTACTTCAGCTAGCAGATGAAAAAAGATAATGTTGAAACCCTCATACTTCTTAACTATGTCAATCAAAGTGTGACTCCCATCACCTCTGCTCAAATTACATTGGTGTGAATGAGTCGAATGGCCCTCAAGACTCAAAGGGAACTGAAAAATAATTCTCAGTTGAGTAGTCATTTCCAGCAACAATCCTATACCATGGAAAGGAAAAATAAATCTTTGCTGGACCACTAGACATCTCTTCCAGTGGGATAATCTCTGCTGCTTCTTCCGCCTCTCAATAAAAGCAACAATATGCTTTTATTTTGGAGTCTTCTATCCTAAGATAAAGTATAAAAAATATAAATGAAAAAGCATAAGAAAGAAGGAAATTTTAGAAAATAATTCGCCCATGGATTCCCTTTAAATGCAGATATAAAATATATACTAAAATTTGTCCATTAAAAGAAAATTGAACAAGAAACCCATGAAGACACAATGATATACATTGTGGAATACATGGACAAATTTATCAATAAATAATTTTTATCATAATTAATAATATCTTGTAGAGGCTACAATTCTGGCAACAGTCTAACCAGAAACTAATCAATTGTTTCCTAATTATCTACTATGTGTAAAGCACTATCCTGGGTTTAGTGACAGAAATAAGATGAATGCAAACACTTCCTTAAGCAGGTAAAATATCTCACTGAAGAAGCAAAATAATACCAATATAAACTATAAAACATAACAGATGAATACCAGACACAAATATTTCCTTTAATAGGAGTGGTCCTAGGATATTCTTTATGGGAGTAAAAATTTCAGCTGGGACTTAGAATATATAGAGTCTAGGATACGAAGATGATCTCTTTTCTCAAGCTCAGGCCACCAACCTCTTAATCTATCACTTGTCCAAAAAGTAGAACAAAGGAGTAAGAAGCTCCTTTCCATGGATGTTAGGAAGTTGTATATCTGCACATATGTTTATTTTTCTGTTACAGATTTGCTCGATTTTTTTTTGAAGTACTCCTATATGCCCTAATTTGTTAATTTAAATGGGCTCTTTTTTTCTAAGTTACGTCTGTTGCATTTGCTTCATACTCAAGAAATATTGTTAACTCCGTGACATTTATAAATGTCAATTTGAATATTTTCAACATGTACTACTCTCAGTGTAGAAGCACCTCATCCTGAAGTTCACATGAAGTTTAACGACATGTCTCTCTCAAATGAGTGTATGTATCCCTTAATGATCTGGGACATTCTGTTTGAAGAGAGAAACAGAGTTAGGCTAGCCGTTAACTTTTGAGCAAAAGAAAGATACTAATAGCATTTAAAAATAAAAGCTGTTGTTAGAGATCAATTAAACTTGCTCCTTCATTTTCTAGATGAGGAATAAGAAAGGCAAGTATCCAAAGAACTCATCAACATAAGACAATAGTAGTGTGGTGATAAGAACATATATTATAAACTTACATAGTGACAAATTGCAATTTTCTAAGTTAAGACCATCAAACCCAATTCTTAAACCATAGGAGAAATTAAAAATGTACAAATACATTATTAAATATAAGGGAAATCAATATTTGATCACTGATAATTATTCAGAGCTTATCACAAAATTTCAATTTTGGGCAGTTCTATAATGAATAAATGAATGCATAAATGAATGCAAGAATGAATAGATGGATAAGTGGATGGATAGATGGTTGGGTGGGTGGGTTGACACCTATCCTGCTCATGTGGGATGGATCTGCTTCTGTGCTTCTCCACAATTTCTAGAGTTTTTCATACAGATTACAACTCAGCTTCACCAGGGACTGACAATTCATTTAATGCCAGGATCTAAATAGTCATCAGATGATAACTTTTAATAACTCATGTCCCCAAATTTCTGCCAGTAGAGAACTAAATGTCTGATCAAAGATCTTCATTCTCTCTGTCAGGCACAATGGACTGAAAGAAAGAAAGATGTTAAAGTATTAAAATGGATTTTTATTCTTCAGCTTGAAATTCATTCTGGAATTTACCTGGCCTCAACCTTAATAATAAGAAACAGAGCTACTGCCTGGAGTCAAGGACATTCTGTATATGGAAGTACCATTTTGCTAAGATAGCAAACGAGTTACAGCTACACGTTCCTCCAAGTGATATAACTGTAATAAAGTAAGGATATTTTTTTTTGTTATTGTTGGCAGTGGATTCATCCACAGATCTCTATATACACCAACATTCTTCATGGATACAACATAAGGCAACACTATTTTAGAGAATAAGCCCTTTAGCTGATAAAGCCCAGATTCAGATCTTTCTATTTCTAAGAGATGCTTGTGATGGTGGCTTCTGATGCCTATCCTGACATTTGCGAAGATAGGCTTATCTTTTTATTGGGCTCTGCATACCGGCTGCTAAAAAAATAACTGCAGGAAAATAACAAGAAAGGAAAATCTGTTTGCTTGTCCTACACATCATTGTGTTCTGTTCCCTAGAGGATTTGCAGGTGTGAAATTATTCCCGGGAAATACTCAAAAACATCGAACAACACCTGTTTTAAGGAAAATCTGTAGAACTCCTCCGAACTCTTTTCTAGAAAAATACACAAGGTAGAGATTGTTTTTTCTTCAAATATAGATGGAATTTATTTTCATTGACAGAAAATACTTCCTTCTGCACCATTTTCCCTAGTAGGTGGTGAATTCTTCTCATATGTTCATTGTTCTTCTGGCCTCTTCCAAGTTACTTCTCTAAAGATACATTCTCATCAAACCACTTAAAAGAAGGAACTCAGTCACTTTGGGTCTTAGTTTGCGTAGGTAGGCTGGAAATAACAATGCCTCTGTAATGGAAAAATGATAATGTATTGCAAGTAAACCACTCATCACAATGCCTAGCATCTCATAAGTGCTCAGTAAATTCAAACTGATATCTAGAGCTTTATCTGGTTTGGCATTTTTCTTATCACTTTACTTTTATAGGTTTAGGCAGAGAATTGTTCTCCTCCAGAAAACAGGTAGCTTCTTTGGCACGCTTTCTTTTTTTATGTTACTTTTTTTCAGGTAACATTAACCTATGTATCCTTCAAAGACAAAACTAAACAAACGAAACAAAACAAAAAAACACCTTCAGTTTATATTTCCAATCACTACTAAATATCAGTGCCTAGAAACAGAGCTTGCTTTACCTGTGACAGAATAGGGAGCCATGTGAAAGTATTTCCAGAACAGAGAGCACCCACCATCCCCTGGGCTTCAAACCATCCTATTTTCTCTACCCTCATCTAATTTATCTGTGCTGAATTGTTATGAGCTGTTGTCCAAACATTGCCGTCCAAAACTGTCTTCTTTTAAAACACAGTGCCTCTGGCAAATTGTTGAATCATTAGCACTCCAATTTGGACCATTTTATTTGTCAATTTATTTACTAAGTTAACTAATCAGACCCAGGGGGCAGAAGAATGTTGGGGACCTCAGCTGGGAAAGTAGTCCACTGAAGGGGGGATGAGGTGGGAGGATGAGGAGACGTTACAAAGAATACTAGTGGGAGCTAGTGGGAGCTCACGAGTTTTACGTATGGACGTTATCTAGTGGCAGCAATGTGTGGCATCCCTGCTGCAGTTTATATAGTAAATGCAAAATTATTTCTCAGTTAGCATACTAATTTCAGTGTCCTAGGATGGAGAAACTAAAAGAGATTATGGGGATACAAGAGGCCTCTCCCTGCAACCTGACCCCATTGTCAACTTTCCCTATTTTGGAACTTACCTCTTGCTAGGCCTGTGTGGGGAGTTGAAAAGTTTAAATGGCTGTAAATACCTGTAAAACAGAGGGAAAGACCCCGAAGAAGATTTGACATGTGCAGAGTAAGAGTTTCTATTTAAAGAAACTAAACAGTAGCTGAGATTAACTGAGAAGGTGCGTCTTGTTATTTGGAGCCAGTCGGATAAGGGAGCTCATGTTCCCAAAACCAATCCCAACGTGACACCTAGTGGTAGCATTAGGCTTAACCCTTCAGGTCCTGATAGAAATACTGAGTCTAAAAGGTTTTCAAAACCCTTGTTCCTGGTGGCTATAATTTCACTTCTGTGGGAGGAAAACTCATTTATTTTATGGGAAAAAGTCAATTAGTAGAACAAACTCTTTATAGGGAGTTGTTAAACCACAGGTTTGAAGATGGTACCCAAGCTATTTTTTTTTTTCCTGACTGGTGAATTGTCTCTTTTCTGAGAATCTGTGAAAAATCTTCCTTACCATCTCCAAACATCCGCCTAATTACAAATACAAAGCCCTTTCTTTGGTATTCTAAATAATAACTTTGACATTTTAATAAGTGATAAATATCTTAGAAGATTTCATACTGTTTTTCATTTAAAAATTTTAGCAATGGCAAATTTTTTCTAAAAAAAAGTTAATTATTCAAAAGTGTCTATACAAAAATGATCCATGCTGGTTCTGTTTGCTTTTGTGTGTTTGGGAGAGAGTTCTAAATTGGGTTTCTTCAAGCGCCCAGGATGATTTTGGCTACTCCATTCACACACACACACACACTCACACACACACACCAAACCACAGCAAATACAGTCTAGATTTCAGGCCAACATGGGAAATAAAGTTTAGTTTTGATATTCAGCCCTCCCAGGAGCCTTCCTGCCCCATCCTTAGTGCCCATCATTTTGGGCCCCCCTAGAACTCATTGGTGTTCTTTTTGTGACACCAGCTCCTCCCTGAATGGACAATGCCCAATTCTTTATTTTCTCTCTGTCTTCTCTCTGATCAACTAGCCAGCACTAATCTGCCGATGGAAAGCCCCAATATACTAAGTTTAGAGAAGAGATGGGCTTTTCCAAACAAGCTTCTGCTAACATTGACTCAACATTTTGTTTGGTGCATAGCAAAGGATTACAGGAAATGATTTGGATTTCTTACCATCCCTGTGTTCTCCATCCACACAGAATTAGTACTGGCTCATCAATTAAGAAAGCAAGTTAATTCAGCTGTTCCCTCCCATGTTTAAGCATGAGCCTGAAACTAAGGATTTTTGTATTATCTATATAATTATTCCCTTTTATTTTATGTCATTTACTGAGTGACCCCTATGTATCAGACATAGCACTAAATCACTTTACATACATTATCTTAGGAATCCTCAAAATGAGCCCTGAAATAGAATTCTTCTATTCCCATTTTAGATAAAAGACAGCTGAGGTTCAGTACCTTCCTGAATGTCCTTCAGCGTATAAATGGCAGAGATAAGATTGCAACGCTTCTGGCTCCAGTGTTTTTTGCATGAGCTTCTCTCTCTAAATATTTAGGAGTTTGAAGTGAAAATTCCATGGTATAAAGACAATTTTCCCCCAAGTAACCATTTAATGATCAACTGAGTCTTTCAGAGACTCATAATACACACACATAGCTGATAATATTTCAGAGAAGCTTGCTGTTATGCTTTGACCCTGAGCATGGGAAACTCTTGCTTTTCAAACTGATCTCTTTTATCAGCTTCTTAGGCTGTGTGTATCATAGGAGCCCTTATTCCTTCAGTCCACATCATTTTCCTGCTTTCTTGAGGATAGGATATAGACTCGACAGATAAAATGGGTGGTTCATTCTATTTATCTTTCATTCTGAGGATCACATACACTTGAGGGACCCATAACAAATATCTAGAATGCACTGAATATAAACCTTTCAGTTTTGACAATCTCTTCTGAGATGCCAAGAAAAAGGCATTTGCTTTGGTAACAAGGATTCAAATACTTGACAGCTTTGAATGTAGAATTATAATTATAAGCACGAAGTTTTGCTTGGAAGTAAAGAGGAAGCAATTTTTCTGGAGCTATTGCTTTTAGATGATTAACATTTTTAAAAAGTTGCAAACTTTATTTTGATACATACAAGAATCCCCATATCCCACAGTCCTAGACCCAGAGACTCACAGAGCACAAAGCTACTCTCATTGAGGAAGATTATAAAGGTTAAGAGTAAGGCATCTTAAGCCAGATTTTCTAGTTATAATCTTGGCTCTAAATCTTCATGGGTCACCTTGGACACCTCAATTGACCTTTCTGTGCCCCAGTTCTTTCATCTGTTGAATGCGAGCATTAAATGAACTAATATACAGACAGCCCTTAGAATGGTGCCAGGAATGAGGTATGTAAAGTCGAATTATCAGCGTCAGTATTGCTGAGAATATATCTGTACACACAACAATCACAGCCCAAAATGCCTGCCCTTAGACAGGCTGTGGGAGGATGTCTTCCGGAAAATCACTGACAGGTGATGTTTATGAAAAGAAGGAGGCTTCTCACCAGACACATCTGTTTTTTCTTTTCTTCCTTTTCTTTCTCTCTTTGAAACATCCACATGAAATTGTTAGATCAGAATAAGACTTTACATTTTTTCCTCTAGATGATAGATGGAAAAACTAAAATAGGTCCTCTTGAGATAATGTTTTTGAGTGTCCAACTGGTAAGGACAGGAAAAGCAATTTCAGTAAGACAAGAGCCTTCAAGAGCAGACTTAGAGAGGAGGTATGATCCTGGTCTTCTAGAAATAGAAGTGCCATGATGCATACTGCAAGAAATTAAGATTATCTACACAGGCGTTTTGTCATTCAGTAAAAGAGGAAATGATGAAATGGATAAGACAGAGATGGCCCTGCCAAATCTCAACTTGGACAACCAGCCTGCTGAAACCAGCATAGATCTGACTGGGTCCCATAACTTGCTTTGAAACGTAACCTCTTGCATATGGCACGATTGTGGCAGAAGCAACTTGCTGCCAAAATCCTTACACAGCAAACACCTTCAGCCAGCCAAACACTTACCTAACGGACAAGCTCAGAGATTGGCAGCCAAGCAACACAACTTAGAGAGAGATACTGTTTTCTTCCTATGTGAAAGAGACAGTTCTCAGATTCATGGCTTTAAAAGATCAACTACCCTTTTCTCCCCAAGAAGTTCAGCCCCAGAGCCCAAACTCTGTGCTGGGTAACATTCTCTGATTGTCCGTAAAACTGTTTCATTCAGTGTTTAATCTTTCTTTATTATTTTTTTTCATTAAAAGCTCTATTTTTTTCATTATTGAGCACTTTTTATGTGATACTTTTCTTTTTCTCTTCCTTCCTTTCTTCTTTGCATTGATATTCATTGAACACTTACTATGTTTCAGGTATTATGGAAATATAATGATGAACGATTCAGACAAGATCCTTCCCTACAAATATCAGGGAAGAGAGACAATGTACAAATAAACGTTTACACAAAAAGGTAATGTGAAGTATGACAACATATACTCAAGAGGTGAGATATGATGCAGATGACCCTGGAAAGTTGCCCACTTTAGATGAGATGGTAAGAAATGATCTTTCTGAGGAAATGGCTTTGAGTACACATATACAGTTTGTAGATCCCAGGTAAAAGGTTTTTGGAAGTGTGAACATGTGCAAAAGCCCTGAGCATATTCAAAGGCCCTGAGGTGGGAAAGAGCATGGTACGTTCCAGAAACATAAAGGAAGCAACTGTGACTGAACATAGTGGAACAAGGGAGCAGTGATGCGAGGTATGTTTGGAGAGATTGTACAGGGCGCCAGGGCCATGGTTACAAGATTGGCATTCATTCCAAAAAATGATAGAAAAACCAATGACCATATTAAATAGGGAAGCAGCATGATTCAATTTATATTTTATTCTAACCATTGCATAGAGAATGTGTTGTTAAATGGATAAGAATGGAGGCTGCTAGACGAATCGGGAGGCTACTACAATCTTGAAGGCAAAAGATGATAGTGGCTGTGGCAAATCATCTTATTTAACTATTACATCAAATATACAAAGAAGACCTTGTATTTCCCCCATTTTAGAGATGAGGTAACAAAGGCTACCAGTGATTCCTGCCTAAAATTACATAGTTTCTAAGTGATAAAGAATCAAACCTGGACCAATGTGCTGTGGCCCAGAGATAAGATTTTTTTTATTCATTTATCTGTTTGTTTTTCCAGTAAACTCAGGCTGGTTTCTGTTCTTTTTTTTTTTTTTTTTTTTTTTTTTACCGTATCACTCTGTTGCCCGGGCTAGAGTGCTGTGGTGTCAGCCTAGCTCACAACAACCTCAAACTCCTGGGCTCAAGTGATCCTCCTGCCTCAGCCTCCCGAGTAGCTGGGACTACAGGCATGCACCACCACACCCAGTTGATTTTTACCATTTTTAGTACAGACAGGGTCTCACTCTTGTTCAGGCTGATCTCCAACTCCCAAGCTCAAGCAATCCATGCTGCCTGGGCCTCCCAGAGTGCTAGGATTACAGGCATGAGCCACCATGCCTGGCTGGTTCCTCTTTCATCGGTTTGTCAAAGGAATTTTGAAATAAGCTTCAGGAATCCCTAACACTTAGTGATGATTGCTGTGAACTCGGGAGTGCTGTAAGAGTTTCCTATGCATTAGCAAACCTAATTTTCACGACTACTCTATGAAGTAGATGTTATTATTATCCTCAGTTTACAGATGAGTAATCTGAGTCTCAGAGAAATTAAACTAGTAAATGTCAAAGGCAGAATTTTAAACCAGGCAAGTTAGCTGTGAAGCCATGCACTTTTACCACTAAGCTATTTAAGAATAAACCTCCTTAGCTGGCCAGCGTTTCCACACTGAAGTAGCATATTATAGACATACTCAAGAAAAGAGCCATCATTAACCCCCTTCAAACTTCCAATTGTGATAAGGATTTATACAAAACATAGAAAAGCTTTTTATGGTAATTTTATCAAAATGCTGAAAATTAGACAGACAGGGCTTCCCACACATTTCAGATGAGAATAAGGGAACATCTCTAAAAGAAAGTGAACAAAAGATTTATCTTTTAACCATTTTCAAGTTTCAGAATCAACATTTCCACCAGGTTGGCTTTTTCTGATACAAATATAAGAGGAGACAGATTGAAATGCCAAACTGAACCACTCAGTGTTTTAGAAAAAGCCATTACTCATAGGCAGCCTCACTCAAAACACATTGGATATCTTCTGAACAATTTCAACAAGTTGGGTTTGTGGAGTCCTAAAATTAATCACAAAAAGTCTAATATTCCAACAGAACAAAAATGACCTACAAAGGGCCTCCTTCATCTTCTGCTAGAGCTCTAGCAACATCCTCTCAAAGCTCAAAAATCACCTTGAAGAGCTATAACTTTGCTCACAGCTTTCCCTCTGTATCTAATGTGACCTTAACCACTTGCTTTAGAATTACTCTGCTATTTTCCAATGCCCTTTGAGTGCTCCGGGCCCTACCACTTTGATATGTAAAATTTAGCTAATTTAGCCTTTTCAAGGACACAGTTGTGAATCCCTTCTTCAAAAGCCTAAGGATCTTAGTATATCAGAAAGAAGATAAATAGAAATAGACCCCTTAGATTTTTCCATCTTCTTTCTTTAACTATTACTTGTAATAATACTGATGGACTATTTGGGACTTTATACGTATAATCTCACTTAATCCTCTTAACAAAAGAGAATACCATTATTGTCATTCCCATTTTCCTTAGGAATATTAAGGTAATATAATCAGAATTAGAACAATAGCTGTCTGATTCTAGAGCTTTATCTATTTTCTTATACCTACATTATAACTATATATGATGGTATACAGTACCAATATATGTTTTCTTGCATATCATATACTATAATGTATAGATTAAAATAAACTATAATATATAGTATACATTCCTTATAAGCATATTTAATACATATATTAAATATACATTTATATTTAATAAAATATGTATATTTACATACTAAATATGCTTACAATGACAGTATCAATTTCCCTTTCGTTTTTTTTCAAAAGAATTCACAATATTCTATGCATTATGGTTTGAGTCAGTAGACCCTAAAGGGTTTAAGTCTGTGGTTTTCAATTCTTGATGCAAACTTATAATCACATTGGGAGCTTTTAAGAAGTTCCTATGCCCTCTCCTAGCCTGGAAGATTCTGATTTGATTTGGGCAGAGTGGCGGGGCATCAGTCTTTTTTAAAGTTCCTCTCTCCCCTTCCCCCTAGTGATTATAGAGATTGACGCTGGGAGGATGGAAAACAATCGCTCTGAGCCAATTAGCATAATCCCACCTGTTATGGAGTGAATTGCATCACCTTCACAAATTCACATGTTGAAGCCCTAACCCCCAATGTGTAGTTGGAAACATGGCCTTGAAGGAGGCAATGAAAGTTAAATGAGATCAAAAGAGTAGGGCCCTAATCTCATCAGACTGGCTTCTTTATAAGAAGAGGAAGAGACAAAAGAGATCTCTTTCTCTCTACCTCCAGCCCCCATCACTGTGCATTCACAAAGAAAAGGCCAGGTGGGAACACAGCTAGAAGACAGCCATCTGCAAGCCAAGAAGAGTGGCTTCACCTGAAACTAACCCTGTTGCTACCTTGCTCTTGGACTTCTGGCCTCCTGAGCTGTGAAAAAATTAATTTCGGCTGTTTAAGTTATCCCGTCTGTTGTTCTGGAGGCCTGAGCAGGCTAATATCGATTTTAATACTGTGATATGGGGGCTGCCTTAACAAATATCTGAAAATGTGGAAGTGGCTTTGGACCTGGGCGGTGGGTTGAGGCTGGGAGAGTTTTAAAGTGCATGCTAGAAAAAAGGCCTACATTGCCTTGAAGGGACTGTCAGTAGAAATATGGACATTAAAAGAGATTTTGGTGAGTGCTTAGCAAGAAAAGAGGAGAGCTGGAGAGAAAGTGTCTATCATCTTAGAGACTACATATATCATCACGAGTAGAATGTCGGTAGAAATATGAACATTAAAGTTGCTTCTGGTGAGATCTCAGACAGAAATGGCATGCATGCTGTCAGAACCTGGAAGGAAGGCAATCGTGTTATAAAGTGGCAAAGAATTTGGCTGAATTGTGTTCTGGTGTTTCGTGGAAGGTAGAGCTTCCGAGTGATGAAATCGGATATTTAGTGAGGAATTTTCATACAAAGTGTTAAAGGTGTGGCCTGGTTTTTCCTAATTGCTTATAGTAAGATATGAGAGGACAGAGAGATATTGAAGGAATTATTAAGAAAAAGGAACCAGAACTTGAAGATTCAGATAATTCTCTGACTATCCATATTGGGGGTGGGGGGAATCATGCTCTGGATTGAACACCAAAAATGTGACTGGACAATCCATAAATTGCCTCATATGAGATTACACAGAATTTAATCCTCCATCTTCACAGAAGCAGGGAACAGCAATAGGATTATGCCAGCAGACACACTTCCAGCTGGGACTAAAGGGGATAGAGACAATGCAATAGAATGAAAGAATGCTGTGATGCTTCTGAGATGCTATAGGATGGGACAGCGGTGTAACCTAACTGAGAATATGTGTTTTCTTTCAAGAAAAGGGAAGAAAGACCCCAAAGGCAATTCAGAGATCATTAGGCTGCTACTCCCACTACAGGCCCAGTGGGTGAGACGGTTTCCTCCTCAGGTTCAGAGGGTGGAACCACCTGCTTGATCTCAGTGGGCCATGATGCTGCAGCCTCAGGGGCAAGGCCATTACTGCTCAGAGTCCTGGGACTGGGGCTGCTGTCCAGGGTTCTATGGGTGATGCTGCCTTCTGAGTGGGTGTGGAGTGTACAGCAGCTGCCAAGGAGGATTACTCTCAGGCCTTGGGATCAAATGTAACTTGCGTTTGTGACTTGTTTGGGACCTGTCACACTTTCTTCCTTCTGATTTCTCCTTTTTGGAATGTGTATGTCTACATTATGCCTGTCCCACAATTGCATTTTGGAAGCACACAACCTGTCTAGTTTCACAGGTTCACAGCTGGAGAGGAATTTCGCCTCAGTATGAATCATATCTGAAGTCACATTTATACTTAATTTAGACGAGACTTTGGACTTGGAATTGATGCTAGAATGGGTCGAGACTTTGGGTCTTTTGGGATGTGGGGAATGTGTTTTGCATTCAGGAGGAGCATAAATTCTGGTGGAGCAGAGAGGAAAATGTTTTGGACAGAACTGTGTCCTCCCCAAATCCATGTGTTGAAGCCTTGGCTTCAGTGTGACTGTATTTGGAGACAGGGCCTTTAAGGAGGTAATTAAGGTTGAAACAGACCATAATGGGGGGTAGGGCTTAATCTGATGGGACTAGTGTCCTTATAAGAGAGGGACACCAGAGATGACATATATTCTCTCTCTCTCTCTCTCTCTCCATGCAGAGAGGAAACTCCCTGTGAGAACCCAGTGAGAAGGCAGCTATCTCCAAGCCAGAAAGAGAGGCCTCACCTGAAACCAACCCTGCTGGCTCCTCGATCTTGGATTTCTAGCTCCCAGAACTGTGACAGTATAAATAAATTTCTGTTATTTAAGCCACCCAATGTGTGGTATTTGTTATGTCAGCCCAAGAAGACTAATATACAATCTTTTAATCATAATGATTATTGTGTGCTATGGGTTGTTAAGGATGTCTAGTGTCTGAAGTGAATGGAAAGCTCTAAATTCAGGGTTCAATGGCATCTGTTTCTCAATCCTTCAGGAAGCCAGCCTAAAAATAGGGCCAAAATGGAAAGGAAAGAGCTTCAAACACTCTGGAAAGAAACTGAACCTCATCGTTTATCGTTCACACATTATTAAATGATAGGAAGAAGCTGTATGTAGAAAGGACTGGGAATGGTATTCCAATAATAGGACTTATAAAATTTTTATGAATTACTTCATTGCAAGTAAGGACTGGACTGGGTGTGACCCCTAGTGAATGCTATGAAGTCCATAAAATCTCTCCAGTTACTTACTATGAGGCCTATAAATCTTTATCTCTTTTTTGTTGTTATTGTTTACTGTATTCGAGGTGTGACTAAGGGTGTATCTGGGTGAGGGGGGATGGGGAAGAGGTTGTAATTGGTCCTGACATGAGAAATGATACTGGAAATTTAAAGAAGACATAGTCTTCCTTTCCACAACAATTTTTTCTAATCAATACTACTTTTGATCTTGGGCTTTCGCAATGAGCTGTATGTAACCTTTTTGAAAATGTGGATAAAATGAAACGCTAAGATGACTACTGTGTTAAGAAATTAATCAAGGCCTGCAAGACAGTGAAGATTCACCTTTCTTAACAAAAGATAAAGCTGAATCTTTCCAATATCCTGATTGTGTTTAAATGTATTACATTTAAACACATACCTAAAGTAAAAATGTAGACTTTAAAAATTTGTTGTGCTGAATTCAAATTCTTTGCTAAGAACTAGGCTTATGACCTGGGACCGTTAGTTTCCTTCTCTGTTTCATTATCTATGGAGATAATATGGTGTACCTCCTATGGTTTCTGGATTAAATGTGTTAACATTTTAGATGCTTCTGGAATAGTGCTAGAAGTAGGGCTTCATAAATGTCATTTGATTTTCTTTCTTTCCCAATTCTTGTCCCTATACTTTGGTTACTGAAAGGTTATTTATTTATTTATTTCAGAATATTATTGGGGGTGCAAATGATTTGGTTACATAAATTCATTTTGTGCCATATCCATACCCCAGATATTGTGCATTATACCTGTTAGGTGTGATTTTACTCATCTCCTCCTCACCCCTCCCACCTGCTTGACTTCTGATGAATGCTATTTCCACATGTGCAACATAGTATTGAATGATTAGTTCCAATTTATGGTAAGTACATGTGGTGTTTGTTTTTTCATTCTTGTGATACTTAGAAGAATGGTCTCCAGCTCCATCCAGGTTAATATAAGAGGTATTAGTCTACCATTCTTTTATGGCTGAGTAGGATTCCATGCTATAATATACCACATTTGATTCATCCACTCATGTATTAATGGACACTTGAGTTGTTTCCACCTCTTTGCAATTGTGAATTGTGCTACTATAAATACTCGAGTACAGGTGTCCTTTTTATAGAATGTCTTTTTCTTTTCCTTTGGGTAAATACCCAGTAGTAGAATTGCTGGATCAAATGTAGTTCTACTTTTAACTCTTTGAAGTATCTCCATACTATTTTCCATAGAAGTTGTACTAGTTTGCAGTCCCACCAGCAGTGTATGAGTGTTTCTATCTCTCCACATTCACACCAATAGTCATTGGTTTGGGATTTTTTGATATAAGCCATTCTCACTGGAGTTAAGTGATATCTCATTGTGGTTTTCATGTGCATTTCCCTGATTATTAGAGATGCTGGGGATTTTTTCATGTTTGTTGGTCATTAGTCTATCTTCTTTTGAAAATTTTCTGTTCGTGTCTTTTGGTCACTTTTTAATGGGGTTGTTTGATATTTTTCTTGTTGATTTGTTTGCGTTCTTTGTAGATTCTGGTTATCAGCTCTTTATGGGATATATAGCATACAAATATTTTCTGTAGGTTGTCTATTCACTCTAATGATTGTTTCCTTGGCTGTGCAGAAGATTTTTAGTTTGATCCAGGTCCCATTTATTTTTGTAGTTACTGTGATTGCTTTTGGGGTCTTCTTCATAAATTCTGTGCCTAGGCTGATGTCTGTAAGAGTTTTTACAACATTTTCTTCTAGAATTCTTATGGTTTCATGCCTTAGGTTTAAATCTGCTGTCCATAGTGAGTTGATTTTTGGGAATGATGAAAGGTGCGGATCCTGTTTCAGACTTCTGCATGTGGCTATCTGATTTTCCCAGCACTATTTATTGGATAGGGATTCTTTACCCCAGTGTATGTTTGCTAAAACACCTTGGTACTGGTACAAGAACAGAGACATAGACCAATGGATCAGAACAGAGAACCCAGATATAAAATCATCCTCATATTGCCATCCGATCTTTGAAAAAGCAGACAAAAACATTTACTGTGGTTACTGAAAAGTTAAAATCACTCTAAATCTCACTTTCCATATATTATCAACTATATAAACATTCTCAGTAGGATTACTATGAGGTATGTGTTAATTGCTCCATGAAATGATTTGGTAACATATCAATTCCTGTAATAATGTTTATTTTATGTAAAATTATGCATGAGAATGGGCATTAACCCACCTCTGGAACCTCTTCTCATACAAACATCTTTCTTTTATAAATAGCTGTGTGGAAGAAGAGATGAAAAGTGACAGAGAAAGTGTTAATACACTCAGTTTAGTTTAAGTACCTATCACTAACCACCAAGTCATATAACTATGTCTAAGTCTACTCCTTGAATCTTCTCTACCACAGAATGGATATGTCACACATCAGAAAAGATTTAGTGCTACAAATTTGGAGTGATCACATTACTTTTTTCTTTGAGCAGCAAAGTTGCTAGCCCTTAAAGTTCTGCAAGATTAAATCATAGCAGACATCGCATGTTAGAGAGTTAATGGATCCATGCATGTTATAACACTAAAGTGCGGGATAAACATCCACTTCCATACATACACTCAGCACCCTTCACATTTCTCTTCTCTTTGAATTACACAAGTGCTATCCCAACGTTCTTAATGAAAGCAGACATAGACTGAATTACATTCTTTTAAAACTGGAACAAATCACACATCAACTTGCATTAAGTTCCTTCCTTGAAGATCTAACTGGTGCAATATAGAATTCTGCAAGCATATTTTGTCCTCCATTTGTTATTCTCATTTGTTCATTCAGCTATAAATTTGATTTGATCTCATTAAAATATCCTTAAATATACTAAAATCTCTCACTAGTAAAAGATACATGAAGCTTTTAGATTAACCTGTTTTCCTATTCTCTATCCTTGGCTATCAGCATTTGTGGTCTATAGGTCTGTGAATTATCTGCCTTGACTTTTGTTTTCAATGAGAAAAAATGGTTATCCACACTTTCCCCAAAATAAGATGTATGTGAAGGACATCTTCAATCCCTGTCAGCGGTCTACTCCTACAATGTGTTACAATGACAGCAGTGATCCAAGGGAGACGACAACTACCTCTACAATTACCAGGCTGCCAGTGGCTAGTTACTTCCAGGTCCTCAAAGACTGAACAGATGTGTATCAGTGACCTGCCTGGTTTGTAAATAACAAAATTTTTTTTTGAAAATCTTATAATAATAAATAGTTGGCAACCACCTATGCTTGAAATGAGAAATACTTGGGTAAATTGTGGTTCACTTACATAAAAGATACTCTGAAGTCATGAAAAATAAAGAATGTTTAACATGAAGAGCTTATGATGATAAACTGTTTAGTCATAATTTTTCCCTTTGTTTCCTTTGCTTATTCCCAATTTTTATATTTATGAATATATATCACTTTTTATATAACAGCTTTATTGAGATATAGTTTATATACCAAAATAATCACCCTTTCAAAGTGTATAATTCAGTGGTTTTTAGTTTCTTTATATAGTTGCATAATGATCACCTATATCTAATTTGAGAAAATTTCATCATTTCAAAAAGAAATCCCATCCCCACTGGCAATGCTTCCTCTGTCTCCCTTGCCCTAACCCCTGAAACCACTCATCTATTTTTGTTTCTGTGAATTTAGCTATTTTTGACATTTCGTACAAATGAGACATATAATTTGTGGCCTTCTGTGCCCGGTTTTTTTCTCTGAGTTTAATGTTTTCATACCCCTTGCATGTAGTAACATATATCAGTACTTCGTTCCTCTTTAATGACCAAATAATTTTCCATTGTATGGATGAACCATATTTTGTTTATCTAATTATTAGATAGACATTTGGGTTGCTTCCACTTTTGGGATATTATGAATAGTACTGTTATGAACATTTATGTACCAGTTTTTGATTGGACCTACATTTTCAATTTTTGTGGCATATACTTAGGAGTAGAATTTCTGGATTATATGTTAACACTATGTTTAAAATTGTGAAGAATTGCTAAACTGCTTTCCAAAGCGGCTTCTTCATTTCATAGTCTCACTTTGTATTCAGTTGAAAACAGACAAAAAGCCAAAACCTTATTTAACAAAATTACCTTAGACTATCTATTTTTGGCACACTGTAACTATGAAGGCTACAGATTTTAGTCTTCTTTGTGAGCAAATGTCTGAGCTACAGCATTACCCTTTCATTGCAGCAAAGATTAGCCCTTACAACTTTTCATTTTAAAAAAGATTAATTTACCCAACACCATTATAAATTTAAACAAAATTAGAGACCAGAGAAAGATCTGAAACGTTATGGGGAATTTAGGACACAGAAAAAATAGAGTAATAAGGGGAGTAAAGTGAAATAGCCACTAAGCAATCTACATTAACTTTGCATTTTTATGTCAAAGAGGAAAAATGACATTGAGATAAACAACTTAGAGATCAGTAAATGTCCCAAATTAGGAGTTTAAAAATAGACTTTGGGATAAAAATGATATTTTTTTTCTCTTTCAATACATTCTTAAAGCAAGAAGCAGTAGGTAGAAACTGAAAATAGATTTCACTAAGTGCCAGTCCTTCTAACAGCCCAGTATGTGAAAATCCAGCTGTTCTTTTCTGCTTCATACATTAGCAGCAATAATGGTAAAGACGACGCCTTCCTTATTTGCTGGCAGTTGTGTTGATGATGCAGGAGGCAAAATAGCATTTCTCTTCTGGGCAATGTTAATTATGGAGTGCTGACAGGAGTTCGAAAATAAATTCTTATTCTTCAAGTTAATGCCCCACATCAACGTAGTATGAAAAATATAATACACTGACAAGCATAAGGAGAGTGTACATTTTGCAGAATATATTTTCTTTCTCGATAAGTAAAAGAAGATTTACATGGGGATTTAAAAAACCAATAAAAATAATAGATTATTTCAGAATAATAATTTAGACACCTATCTATCTTTTTAATTTATAGTACTCATTTAATTCTTTAAAACAGAAAGAATACGTAAACTTATGCTCCTCTTTTAGAAGATATGACTCAGTCTCTGAGAAATTAAGTGCAATGAGCAATAAGTGGAAGAATAAGAATTTTATTCCACATGTTTTATCTCTTCACCCAACACTGCAACATTTCTACTTTTTAGGCAAAATTTCTAAACACAGTCCAACAATTTTGAAGTTATTTATATGCAAAGTAAGTTAGGATTTTCAAAATTTGGGACATATGATAAATGAAATGTAACAGCACCACATAGTACTTTAGGCAGTGCACATTTTCTGTTAGGAATTAATTAATGACACTAACTTAAAATATTTAGAACACAAATTTTCTTGCCAGTGTTCAGCAACTGTCTGGTACCTACTGTCAAAAATACATAGAAGCTTCAATGTTCTATATTGATTAGTCTCTACTATAATTATTAAAGCAGTACTTTACGGTACGTATTATTAGGCTCATACTTTATAAAGGAAGAAACTAAGAGTAATGAAAATAGGTAATTTACAAAAGCTCAAACAACAACAAAATAAATGTTTATATTTTGTACTCGAGCTTGTCTAAATACAAACTTTACTCTTTAATAATGCTATCTGGAGAAAATGCATTTAAGCTTTAAAAATACAGTGGTCCTTTGAACCAGTAATTTTATTTCTAGAACCATATTCTAAGAATAGAATCAAGGACATGTACTATGATTTAGCTATAACAATCTTTATAGCAATGTTGGTTATAGTTGCCAAAAACTAGAACCAGTCTAGTGACCAAAAATATGGACTTGATTAGATTCATTATATTGTGTCTACATGGTAGAATAGTATGCAGCTATTAAAAAGTTGTAGTAGAAAATTAACTATTAGAAAAATAACACTACATACAAAACATAGTCTTCCTAGTGAACTCCACTTAACCTGCGAATCTCAGTTAAATGTTACATCTTTGTGGTATATGTCTTCCCCCTGTGTTATTCATTCCAAATAAAATTAGGCCTACTTCCCTATGTGCTCTCACAGGTCTACACATATGGCATATAGTATTATGCTTATTTGGGTATTTATCTTTTCCTTACAGGCTATGACTTTCTGAAGGTCAGAGAATAAACTTAATTCACCATATTATGCCACCTATAATAAACTTAATTCACCATATTATGCCACCTATATCTAACTCAGTGGTACATAATTCAGTACATAATTAATAGGAGATATTCAATAAACATCCACTGAAAGAATAAATGAATGAATAAATAAATGAACAATTCCTTAGCAGTGTATTCAATCTGTTTCATTTAATGATCACATTTAATAATTGCATAGAATATTATAAGATTTCTATGGCTCACTAGGGACAACTGCCATGCTTTCTCACAATGAGAGGAGACAGACCCCAGGATTCTAGCTACCTTTGACCCTACCTCGCTGCTCTAAAGACAAGAAGGGATTAGGATCTCAGCACACCTACAGCCCACTCACTGCACAACATGGTCTTGGGATACAACATTCTGGCCATGGCCTGAGCTAATACGGGGCTTTGAATGTGAGATCTGCACATTTCTATAGGATACATCAACAGGCTTCCTAAAACATAACTCTTAAAATTATCTTCAAAAATTTTGGTAGATGTCTGTTTTATGTTTATTTATTTTGTAAGGATACAGTCCCTTAGCTTTTTACTTAAAAATCCATCAGGTCTAAAAGTTTAAATTACAGTGATAAATTCTATGTTGTTTTCACCATATTATTATGACCAAACGTTATCTTAACTTTTATGTGCATATTTCATTTATTAAGTCAATAATTTTGATTTTGTTTTCCTTTTAAGACTGGGGTGAGCTGACTTTTTACCAAAGCCCATTAAAAGGTAGTTACTGAGTCAATTTGTTCATTATTCGTCTCTCTAGATGTTATAGTACAGACACGAGTACTTCCAACAAGATTACAAAAATTCCTCTGGGAATGAGAAAAGAGAGTTGCCATGTGCAGTTCAGTGGGGATGAAGATCCTTTTCACCTTTGGCATCTGCACAGTCAGTATTTTCAAATTATCTAAAGAAAGTCAGAGAGTAGGTTATTGGGAAGAAAGGCAAATGGATAAGGTCCAGGACAAAGAAAAAGAGCGAACGAACCAGTTTACAGAAGCAAAATCAGAAGGCTGTCTTCAACTAGCACTCAAGAAATCTTCACACTTTCTTGAAGTCCAGTCAGATGTTTATATGTGTTTCTATAAAAAGGTATAGCTGTATTTAGAGCTGATACATTTTCCTCATCCTAAAGGAATCCCTACTTATTTGTTATGATACTTTTTACCTTATCAGAACTATCATGCACTATGGTTTAACCCTGTGCTTACAATATTAGACTAGAAATTTGATTGGAGAAAACAAAAGGTGTTTACCTAATCCTGCTCCCCCCAGACTCCCCTGAATTGGGCTTGCATGCAGATGATGATCCCGGTGAGGTTTCAGAGGTAGAATTGGAGAATGCTTCCTCATCTCCTTTCTGTGCCAGGCATGGGCTAATCCGAGTTTTAAAAATACTACAAAGAAGCCAGGGCATTCTCAGAATTTGAGGATGTATCAAGGAGGAAAAAGGTCTCAGAAAACCCACTGTCAACAAAACAGGAGAGGCATCACAGGGGACACACACACACACACACACACACACACACACACATATATGTTTTTGTTTGATTTCTACTTATATTTTCATTAAGAGACAAATAGGGAGACTTAAAGACTCTCTTTAGGATCACTAAATATCAACAACAAAATCAGGGTTTATACCATTCCTCATTTGCACAAATTGCCCGATTAAGTTGATGTTGCATGCTTTAGAAGATGTAAATAACAGTAATGATGGTATTTATTGAGGGCTTACTTTGCACCAGGCATATTCTACATGCTTTACATGTACTCGGTCATTGATTATTATCACAAATCTATGATGTCAGTCTGTAAATGAGGAAAATGGGGCACAAAAAGATAAAGTAACTTATTCAAGGACATACAACTCATAAGTAAGGGTTCATGTTCTGAAACAAGATGAAATACCTCCCTACAAGGAAGATCTATGAAAGGGAATGTCTCTGTTCCTCTTCTGTGCAACATTCTCTTTTTGTGGGGGTGAGGGGAAAGGTATATGTCTAAATCAGTAATCTCTAGAAAAGAGCATATTTCTCAAATCATAATCCTCCCCTCCCCACATATATGCACGCATAATTCTACACATTTGAGAATACTTTTTTTTTTTTCCGAGACAGAGTCTCACTCTTTTGCCTGGGCTAGAGTGAGTGCCGTGGCGTCAGCCTAGCTCACAGCAACCTCACACTCCTGGGCTCAAGCGATCCTACTGCCTCAGCCTCCCGAGTAGCTGGGACTATAGGCATGTGCCACCATGCCCGGCTAGTTTTTTCTATCTATTTTTAGCTGTCCAATTAATTTCTTTTTATTTTTGGTAGAGACGGGGTCTCGCTCTTGCTCAGGCTGGTCTCGAACTCCTGAGTTCAAATAATCCGCCCGCCTCGGCCTCCCAGAGTGCTGGGATTACAGGCGTGAGCCACCGCGCCCGGCCTGAGAATACTTTTAATTATAAGATTTCAAAAATTTTGAAATATTATCCCATTCCATGAAAGCCAAATGATTTGGATGCAAAACAAAAGAAAGATGATCACTTTTTATGCCTTATATTGCTTATTTAATTTTATAAATAAATATAACTAAGAGTGAGTATCTGGATATCCCAATAAAATTTAAATGATTTAATAATTAATTTTTATACAAAAAGTCATTTATTACTTTATTCATTCAAATAACAAATACTAATTGAGCAAAGGAGCACGTACTTTGTTCAAGCCAGTGTTTGTGCACTGGGCATATACGGTAGTCAACAAAATATATAGTATCTCTGATTTTGTGAACCTTATTATTTGATTATTTGGTAGTAAAGATGTTACTACTGTTAAATTGCTGATTTCTCTTGGTTCAAGATATTTTATATTTGTAATGTTTATAAATTTATAAATTTCAACAGAGAAATATTGGAAAGAATAAATATGTATAAAATTTAAGACAACAAACAATCCTGCAACCATATAACTCAACTAGTACAGAGACAAGTTCTTATTATCATTACTTCTGGTTTGAAATCTCATAAACATACCCTTACAGAGGACAGAAGTAACAAACTTCGAAATTGGATTTATAAGTTCTTTTAGAGCATACTACCTCTTAAGATCTCCCCTCCTTTCCAACACACATCGTCGTGAATATGCTTATCAATCTCATGGTCAACGACATATCTTTTTTGAATGGTTCACAACCAAATTAAATCTCGCATTCTAATGGAGCATAGAGTACTAGAATGGTGAGTTATAAAGGCTGAAAACAGGTGATTGGTACATAAGTATTTCAAATGGTCAACTAGGAACACAAGATAAAAATACACAACAGGAAAAGTATGTACTGTAGACTATTATTCTACTTGAAATGCCCATGTGGATGGTTATATCAGTTCTTCTTGATTATTATTTAAGACTGGGGACTCCGGCATCAAACTGGGGTACTTGAATATAGGTTCTACCTCTTAATAGCTACATGACAGGCAAGAGTTACCCTGCCTGAGCTGGCCACCCAGTAGGTTGGCCTTCCAGAGAGACAGTTGACACTTCCCCTCCCTTAAGGAACAGAATCATCTGAGAACTCAAACCCAGACAATATGGAAATTGGATACAACTGAGTAGTCAGGCATTCTGAAAGAATGCTGATGAGACAGAACAGGGCTGAGAGCCAAGAATCCCAATATCGTACCTCTAGAAACATAAGACTTGAGCCCTGGATACTGAGGGATGGGCTAGTGAGCTTTCAGTTATAAATGCTGTGGTTGAACATTAAGGCTGGAAGTCACAATTCTTCTACATCATAGAACCATAACAATAAAATTTGGACCTTAGTCCCAAACTCCCCCAGGCAGAAGGGGTGGTGTTTCTCTAACCAGTTATTTTATAAGCCCCACAGCTCAAGACTGGGGCCCTTCCCATATCTGATGTCTGGCCTGACAGTTCCTTGTACAAGAAGCATTGAGAAAATTGCTCACCTGCTACTATTCTGTCTCCGTAGGTTTTCCCCTCAAAAAAACGCTGGTCCAGGCTGGTGTCTGTACTTTCATGGCATTCGCTCTTGATTACTCGACATTAGATGATCTTGGACAAATTATTAATTCTCTGTGAGCCTCAGTATCCTCTTCATCAAATACGGATAATGACAGTAAACACTTCATTTGGTTTCTGTGGGGATTAAATGAGATAATCTATGTCAAGTGTTTATCACAGCACCCACACACAGTGAATGTTAAAACATGCCAGCTACTATTACAATTTATGATTTAATTACAGGGGATTTTTTTAGTGCATATAAGGGAGATTTCATTATATCTCAAAAAGAACTAAAAAATAAACATGTAGGCTTTCATCAAGGGACATGAAAAGCCATTATTCCAGAAGCTGTGACTCCCCTGTTGATGTGGTGAGGTTTACTTGAGGACTGAATGAATCTGAGTTTCAGATCAGGGAAGAGAAATTTATCATATAAAAGAAAGGTAGACTTCTACTGAAAGGCAGACTCCTAATTAGTGCCTGGGCATCTGTTTGCATCTTCTCAAAAAGGAGCAAAATGAAGGAGTAGTATGAGGAACAGACAGCCTTGATGGCTACTCTTTTCTCTACAGAATTATTCACTCATTCATTCATCCATCCATGCATTATTTCCTTCATTCAACAGTTACATGTCATAAGGCACTATGCTAAATACCATGGTGGGGTAAGAAGACATATCAGGCCAACATTGAGAAGTACAAATTGGCTTTTTCAAAGCTTATTCCCTACATGCTATTCTTTTAAAGAAGGAGCTGGCTGATTGCAGATAGCATTGAAGACAGCTACAGTAAAATGCTTAAGGCAATCAACTATGATAAAAGCTAAAGTGGCAGATTAAGCCATTTTCAAGTATGTAAAAGAGCTGGAACTCTGAGGCTTAGACATAAGCCCACTCACCCCATCAAAGAATGGGCTTGTGTTTCCCAATTGCGGATGTCCAGTTGGCAAAATAGGACTTAGAGCCAAAACTATACTATAAACATATTTCATGGATTTCAGTGCTTGCTAATGCCAGAAGAAGAGGTATTGCTTTTGTAATTAGTTTCTTAAAGTCTTCTGGATTCTCACGCTTGCTTTGCTAGATCTCTGTGTGCTGCGTCAAAGTACAATAAAAAAGGTACTCTGTTCCTATTACAGTGAAATCCTCCAATATACTACTCTTTCATCGGTCCTAGTGTGTGAGCTGCCTGATGTTTTGTCCTGGTTTGATCAACACATTTGTGACTCTTAAAAAGTTTATAATATGGAAGAGAAGATGCATCACTTAAGTGGATTAAACTAATAAAATTGAAAGAATGGCCTTTCGTGGAAAAACAATGTGCCATATTTAGGTGGAATCATCTATTTTTTCTACTGATAAACCTCTGGCTCCCTTGAAAATACTTGATAGAAATAAATCCCTGCAGCTCTCAACATTTCCTGCCCCAAAGACAAGGAGTGACTCTATTTTAAAGGACTAATGCAGCTGTACCACTCACTCATGGAAAGTGAGAAGTAGGCTTCATTCCTCCGTGAAATTTATTAGCTCTGTAACTACAATTCTAATCCTACAGGCCAGTTTCAGAGTGATGATGTTGGCCTAATGTACAACGTGTTTTGACCTCATGTACAGAATGTGTTTATCAATACAGTTTTGCTGATAATAAAATACAGTGTTGCTATTTGAACACCTAAGGAAGTCAAAACTTGTCCATTTCTTAATAGGCTCAGAACTTACAAGAGACATTTGTTTCAATGTTCCCTTTAGTTCTAGTTGTTTAATTCATATATGAATTTGAATCCCAATTGGTCTTGGGAAGATTGTGTTCAATCTTGAAATGTCAGTGGACTTATTTGCCTATGGCCATAATATTGATCTCTTTGGATTCTATGATGATTAATTGATATAATGTCCCTAACACTTGGAAGGTAGTCAAAACTCAGTTTGTGTGGTTTATGTGGATATAAGGAGTAATCTAGACAAAGAATGGTTAGAGAGGGCAATTGAGGTCTCCATATTAAGAATAATCTTTCTTTCAGTTACCATAAACACAGGAAATATTATAAAAATTTTAACAGATGGTCACCAACTAATTGGAAACCTTATGTCCTATGCTCATGACACACCAGCCAGTTTGACACCACTATTCAGAGCTAAAAGCAATATCGTGGGAGAGCATTTGAAAAATTACTGCAGAAGTCAAACCTCGGTCTGTGCCACTCACCTCAAGAGGACATTGTTCACCATGTGTCATTTAAAATGCAATTCCCTTTGAATGAGCATAGGGTAGTTCTATTACCAGACATGACTGCTTTTACCACTAGCAGCGGTTTAATGATTTTTATGTCATCGCAATAATAGAAACATGACATTCAACTGTGACTACTGCTTGTAGGAGTCTATTTTTGGAAAGCTGATTTTGTAGAGGACATGGAAATGTGGAGTCTTGGTTCCTGTTTATTTCCCCAAAGCCTTGGACAGTAACTCTTATACATCACTTCCCTCTATGGACCTTTCACAACTTTCTGAAATGAGGGTGGCGATTTGAAGTCCCCAAAAATGATTCTTCACATACAAAAACTCTTCTTTACAAAAAGGAAGGTGGGACTAAATTTAGTTTTTCCATCAGAAGAAACATCCCTTACAAAGTATCCCAATGCCTTAGTCTTCACTCTTGACCAAGAAGAAGCAAGCAAACAACAACCAACCAAAAACCCAAAACTACACATTCTTTCTCAGTAGAGGACAGTACCTCATATTTTTCACAGATAACTTTGAAGCCAAGAGATAGAAACCCTCTCAATGTCCTATCCTCTCACGTAGACACTTATCACTGCCAGCACTCAGAGTTCAACTTCTTTCTAATCTCAGAACAAGTGCTTTTTCTCTGCTGAAGGCTAACCCTTTCATCTGTATTCTTGATTTCAAGCCTGCCTGTCTTTTCTAGGACCTTGATCCATTAGTGCTCTACCTTTATTCCTTTATTCTCACATCCCCCTTGCTATTGGTTCTTTCAACCTAAAATCCTTACCGTTACAAACACACACGCGCGCGCACACACACTCCTCTGTCTACCTCTAGTCACTGACCTATTTTCCTTCACAACCAAGTTACTTAAAATAGTTCACATTTCCAGTCTCCCATTTTCAAAACTCCTGTTTTCTCTATTGCTTCCATAAATAAGTACATGATTTCCCTTTGCCTCCTTATTTCAAACAATATACTGCAAGCACTTTTTTTTATCTTCCCTTCCTCCTCTTTAACCCATACTCACAGTCTTCTGCTTGCACCTTTCTACCCAGACTGCTCAAGTGAGATCAATAACCTCCTAACAGTTAAATCCAATGGCCAAAATCAGTAATTTGAATATGTTACTAGCTTGTGAAACAAATGATATCACCTTCACCTTTTTAAAAACTCTCCTCTCCCTTGATTTCATGTTGCTGCTTCTTTATTTCTTCCAATTACCATATATCGAACACATTATTTTCTTCAAGTAATATAGGATACACTTTATATTGTTAAAACAACCCTGGAGGGTAAGGGATATTACAATATTGTACACCTTTAAAAATTAAGCAGATGGAACCTAAAAAAACTGAATAATTTTACCTAAGTTACATATTAGTAAAAGGTATGAGATAAGAATCCAGTTTTGTCTGATACCGATATACATTTTTTAACATGGTAATGTGATAATTAAATATTCCAAACATACGGAAATACACCAAATAGTTCCAACCAACAAAACTTACCTACCTAAATATTTAACAAATGTTTACATTTAGCTTTTTTGACTTCAGATGTTTTTCTTCCCAGAACTGATATAAAGAACTGAAGCCCACTTTGTACTCCTTCCCAATTTTTCTACCTTCTCTCCCAAGAGAAAGCCATGATCCTCTAGTTGGTCTCTATCTTTTACATTCACATTTTCATTCTATCATTGGATTGACAGTCTTCTTTATTCCTTCCTCTTTTTCCTTTTTTATTTATCTAGATACTATACATCTGCAGTCCCCAACTCCCAGGCCGCAGCCCAGTACCAGTTCATGGCCTCTTAGGAACTGCGCTGCACATCACCACCTGAGCTCCGCTTCTCCCTGCCCTCCCTGTCCATGGAAAAATGGTCTTCCATGAAACCAGTCCCTGGTGCCAAAAAGGTTGGGGGCCACTGGTATACATTAATTTTCTTCTATGTTGGTGTGTACTCATAAAGTTTTAACACATATATTGAACTTTTTATAGATAATCAATATATCCAATCTCCTCTGAAACCAGATAGGGCTTTAAAGTATATCCACACTAAATTTCTTCCTCTGATCTACCACATTAATTTGTCTTATTTTTGCCCTACAAAATATCTAGTCTTAAACCATCAAGAAATTAGTAGCATATATTAGCTATCTCTCTATCTATGTTATTTTTTACAGACCAAGTTAACATCTACCTATACGTATATTAAAGTATTTCATCATCATCTCATCCTTTCTTTGGGGGGAGAAGTTAAATTTCCTCTTACTGATTTTCATTCTCTAATAGCTTTTTAAAATTATTATTCAGGGAAAGTCTATACAAATTGTTAATTATTAGTCTCTTACAAGCATTTTACCCCACTTAGATTCATGCTTGAATTTGTTTGGCTGAATCTAGAATTCTAGGTTGACAGTTATTTTCTATTCACCCTTTAAAGTTATGATTCCACTGGGCTTCTCGTCTCCAGCATGACTGTGAGATGTCTTCTGTAATTCTGATTTTGATTCCTTGGATTGTAATAGATATTTCATCTTTTATTGTTTTCAATATGCTTTTCTGTTTGTGTGAGTTCTGAAATTTTACTGCAATATTAACTAGGTGAATATTTGTTTTTGATCATCCAGTCAGAGATGTGGTATAGTCAATCATTCTGAAGATTGATATCACTTTTTCAGTCCAGGCAAATTCTGAATCTGTATCTGTCATTTCTCTCTAACATCCTTTTCAAAATTTCTTTCATAAGTTTTCTGTAGTGTGTAATTTTATTTTTCTTATATCTTTACATAATAGCTGCATGTCTGGTTAATTTAATCAGATCTATTTTCAAGTTATTAATGCTTACTTATACTTATCTACATTTTTATAAATGTATTTGCTCACAATCTCTTAATCATGCAGCTCATATGATTCACAGCTCAAGACTGGGGTTTTTCTTCAAGTCTGATATCTGTGGTCTTTATTTTTCTTTTATTTATTTAAACTTTGAAATGCATTCATTTTACTCTCTCCTCTGGATCATTTTATTATCTCTAGCTCTGGGTGTGTGAATTCTCCTATTCATTGCATTTTCTGACTTTCTCCTATGATGAATTTCCATAAGTGACTTGAATATTTCACTTTTAAGTCATCTTCATGAGGGTTGTTATGGGTGAACTGTGTCTCCTCAAACTTCATATGTTGAAGCTCCAACCTCTGGTGTGAATGTATTTGGAGATAGGGTCTTTAAAAAGATAATGACGGTTAAATGAACTCATAAAGGTGGGGTCCTACTCCCGCAGGACTGGTGTACTTATAAGAAGAGGAAAAGACACCAATAGTGTGCATGCACAGAGACAAGGCCATGTGAGGATAAAGAGTGAAGGCAGCCATCTCTTCAAGGCAAGAAGAGACAATTTGCCGAAAACCAACCTGGCTGGCACCTTGATCTTAGACTTCTAGTCTCCAGAACTATGAGAAAATATATTCCTGTTGTTTAAGCTACCCAGTCTGTGATACTCTCTTACGGCAGCCGAAGCAGATTAATATAGGAGTAATTCAGGAGCCCCAGTTTATAGCAACAATCATAGAGTGTCATTTCATATTCATGTCTTCACTGATGTCATCAGTTTCACTAAGTTTGTATTAGGATTTTGTTAATTTCTCATCTTACCATTCTGACACCACATAACTTATACAAACTTGGGACTCAAAGTTTGCTTAGAGCTGTCTCACATGGCCAGTTTCTCAAAAATGATTCATTGTTAGTCATAGGTGGTGGTCAGAATGTTTCTAGTTCTATTTTCCAAAAAAGAGCAGAATAACTTCCTGTTTCAAAGCTTTTTGCAGGTAGTACAGATCCAGTTCCCTTGTATGTGGCACCTGTGACCTGGGCTCTACTTTGAGGGTCTTACAATGTCAGACCCAGAATCTCATGTCTGTTTCCCAGTTCTGACTACTCTGAGATTATGTGCCTCTAATTACAGATCTTACCTTGAATTTCTTCTTCATTCTGGAATCTTAGTATTCCCTTTTCTTGGTTTTTATTCTAAGTATTTCGAAAATTTTTTTTCACAATTTAATTGATTTGGAGAAGTGGAATTTTTCTGTATCAGGTTAATTTCAAACACTGACCAGATGTCCCATTCACTCTTTCTCTTTCTATTTCATTATGCCATTTTTCTTGTCCCCATCATATCTCTGACTATATATTCTGGCATATAGAAAATATTTCCCTTTCTCCACTCAACGATGAAATACTGGTATTTTTCAGAGGGTTGTGTCTTCTCTTCTGATGTTCTCCTTGAACAAACTAATCCACTTCCATTGTTTCAAGTAATTCATTTTTAAAAAATTCCTGCTTGATATATCTAACATGAACCTCTTTCCCAAGTTATAGAATTACATGCCCAGTGTTGGCTTAAACTCAGAATGTGGAGAAGAAACTTGTTATCTTACCAAATAATCCTTCAGAAATTTCTGTCTTGGAAACTAGTGCTACCATCTTTCTGGATAACCAAAACAGAAAATTAGAAGCCATTGAGAATGCCTTTGTCCTCAATCCTCACTTTTAGTGGAGAGGAAAATTCCATCTACTCAGCCTCCTTAGCATTATTATTATACAGCAGCTACCCTCAGATCCCACCTAAACTGAGATATGTCAGTCTCTGAAGATTTTTAACTTGCATTGTTTAATTTTTAGTTAAATTGACATCCATACCTCCAACCAGTTTTGTTCTGTTCTGGTTTTCTTTTGGCTGTCAGTGGCATTTTCTTTCTCTTTTTTAAAAAAATAACTATTCAAATATTTGGACCCCATGGATCCTTTCAATGGATTCCCTTTGCCTATAGGATAAAGTCTAAACTTCAGCTTGCAAAACTGAACCTTGATAATTGGGCCTTTGACAGTTGATCTAGACCTATTCTCCACAGGGTCTGTACCACCACTTTGAACTCGACCTCACTGAAGCCATTGGTAGTGTCACGCTTCTGTAACATTTCTCAAGCTATTGTCTGTCCCTGGAATGATTTCCTCTTGCTCCCATGAACGCAGCATCACCTTTTCAAATCTTTCATTCTTTTCTAGCGGAAGTTGACAACATCCTCCTTTGCATCCCTGCCAGAAATGCTTACCTTTAGTACCCATTACAATCTTAATTCCATCGATATAAATAATATGTCTGCCCCTCACACCACTCTGAGACTGAGATGTTTTAAGATAGGGTTTCTCAACTCATCCCTGACCTCTGACCACTAACTGTTAGTAGCACCCACCTCCTATCAGACGTGACAACCAAAAATGTCTTCAGACACTGTCATATGTCCACAGGGTTGGAGTGGAGAGGGGAATAACAATTCCTGGTTTCAAACCACTGCTCTAAATTAGCAATCATCTTTCAGAAATCCTGTGTTAAAGACTACAGCCTGCATTCTAGATATATTAGGAGGTTGAATGAGTGCATAATGAACTCCGTGATTCTAGTTAACAAATTGTATGTGTGTGTGTATATATATATGCATCCTTGTCTATCCTTTAACTAACTGAAACACAACATATTTGACTTATGAATTATACTTTTGAGTAGTTCATAAAGAATAAGACCAAATAATATTAGAAGGACATGAATTGAATATATGTGTGTGTATGGGTGTGTGTGTATATGCGTGTCTATCTATATCTTGCCTAAATGCCAAGTAAGATACACAGTTAAGAACAATTAGCAATTTTGTGAATTGGCTGCCTGTTCAAATAATTTTGCCAAGGCTAATGTTTAGTTAAATCAACACTTCTGCCAATTATAAGAACCTTCATCAAATGAGATTATATTTGAATTTCAGCCACTCTGAAATTCAATCTGAAAGAAATATAATCTCCTGGGCAATTGTCAAAACAAGTGACTATACTGGCAATGTGTCTTGGAAATAAAAACTAAATAAAAGTCATTGTATTTCTTAACTGCTCTTTCTTTAGACATTTATTTAATAAATGTTTAGAGAATACTTAGAACATGGTAAATATTTCAAGGAAATAAAAACGTCTTCTAAAGATCTTTTTACTTTTACTAGAAAAGACAATTTATGTGTGCAAGTAATCTAAAGAAATGGAGTCAAAAGGTTAAGAAAGTTCAAGTTAAATAGTCATCCCACTGATTTATAAAAATCAAGACAGGAATCATAGAAAGACAGCATGGAATTTTGGCTCTAGGGAGAAAAATATTTTTAATATCAGAATTATTTATAATATTATAAGAAGCCTGAAAAAGTCTTAACATTAAACATTAGCTGAATAATTACCTCCATTTGACAATTTTAGTTCTGAAAACTGCAATGATATGAAAAACATATAGCCTATATTTAAATTAACATTAGGAAACACAACTTTGCATTAAGTTTGAGTTTGAGACTTCTGTAAAATGTGTTTTGTAGAGAACACCTAGAAGTAAATACACAGCAATGTTGATCATTATTTTCTAGATTGCATGACTAACTTGGGCGATATGACTTCTTCTTTAGTTATATCGGTTTTCAAAATTTATCTTCAATAGCCATGTATTATTTTATTTATGCAAATATGACAAGGTAAACACAATTTTTTCTTAACCCTGTTCAAATTTCAGAATAAAGAAACATTTTCCTTTATTCTATTCACCATATATTTTTATTATTTTGACAATGGTTTCAGACTCACAAGGGGAAAAAGGTTCATGAAATTTTATTTCTGTATTTCGCTATTATTAACAAATTATTGATTAGTTAATCAATTGATTAACTAATCAGAGATTAGTTCTTAGATTAGGGGAAAGAAACCCCCACTGACTCAAAATGCATGGCTATGAACCATTTGGCAGGATCACAGACTTCTCTGAAAGCCTTTCTTATTAGGACTCAGATAGATCGGGAAATCAGGAATGCAGGTATATCACAAGCACAAAAGATGTCTCACCCTTGTCCCCAGATGCCTTTAGTACCTTAGGCCATTAATGTAGCTCAAGGTTCATACCTCCTTGTCACAAACATGAAAAACTAAAGCCTCCTGCCTCATATCTAAACCACATCAAATCCATTTTCAAGCCTATCCAATGCTAAAGAACACTCTTTAATTTTTAAAAAACATTTAAATATTCATTTAATTTTTAATTTATGAAACTGTATATGTCTATTATGTAGAATACATTGTTTTGAAATACATATACATTGTGAAATGTCTAAAATGAGCTAATTATTATATGAATTACCTCATATACTTATAATTTTTTTTTTGGTAAGAATTCTTAAAATCTACTCTCAGCCATTTTCAAGAATACAATTCATTATTATTAACTATAGACACCATGTTGTATAATGGATCTCTTGAACTTATTCCTCCTAACTGAAATTTTGTATCCTTTGACCATCATCAAGAACTTCCCATGCTAGGTAGAATGTTAAGATAGATTTGAGATCAAATAAAGAATAAAAAATCAGTTGAAATGAATAGTCATGCTTGATTTGGTGACTCTCTTGTAGAAAGATAAGATGGCCTAAAACACTGGGACTTAAAGTCATAGTTCTAAAGGATGGAGTCTTTTGTCCTATGTGGCTGTGAAGAGAAAACTTCAAGAATGTGAGGACTGACTGATAATTATTTCCACAACAACTTGGTGAAGGAGGGACTACGAATTACTGCATTTCCTAGATGAGAAAATTGAAGTTCTGAGAAGAGAGTAATTTGTCCAGGGTTATACAACTTCTATTTGGTGAAGGCAGATGCCATAGTTTTGAAGATCATGGCTCTGGCTACAGTATAACATCTCCTGTCCAGAGTTCCTAGGATTTCAAAAGTTCTGATTCTGGAAGATCTTGCAAATCTGTCAGGTGGATTATGGTGCCTAAAATGTCTAAAGGATCAGGATGTAGGAAGATATTAAATGGAAGAGCTCCAAAGTTCATAGAATTGCAAAGTCTCCGATCCTGGAGTCCTTGCAAATCCATCAGGAGGACTATGATGCCGTAAGTGTCTAGAGGATCAGGATGTAGGAAGATATTAAATGGAAGGGCTCTGCAAGCATGGGAATAAAAAATGTGAGAGGACTACAAGGAAACATCTAGGAGCTGATGTGGAATGCTCACTACCTACTTTTGCTACTCCCAAGGCAGTGAGTAGGATGGGTGAGTCAATTCCACTTAAAAGTCCACAAAATAGATACAAATTTACGCATGCATTAAAAACTAGCAATACAGAATTATACTGGCAATGAAGATAGTGCAGAATACACTGAAACAGCTCAACGCCTAGAAATTCCATTAGCTTAATTCTAAGATTTATCTATTCTCTTTGTTCACTTATTTACTCATTGTGATCATTTCCATTTACACAGTTATTTTGGTCTATATTATAGTCAGGCCACTTCTAAGATACCCAATTCCCCTGGATGAGGTAGTGTTCTTTGTTTTGTTTTTAACTCTACCGCCCTGGGCACAGTGATGCAAACGGTTATAGATGATATTTAGAAAACAAGCAAAATTAAGAAGTTATAAATTTCTAACATTGAAATTGTCATAGTCTGTTTTCTACTTCCCCTTACAATTCACTCGTTAAAAAGCATTTAATCTGTGCAACAACCTACCTTAAAATGTAGGACAGTAGACCAAATACACAAAGGCCTCAATCCCTCCTCCTTCAGGAGGAGCTTGATATCACTGGAGTCTATATTGATATTATCTTAATTTAAATGACTCACACCACCTCTCTTACATGGTAGTTATGTGTATATATGTTCTGTCTCCCAGTGGAGTTCAATATATATTCAGGTGGCAAATTTTATTTCTTCAATTCAATCTCCTTGAGAGCTGAATGCATGTTTAGGTATTATCTAAATGCAGTAATTTATGAATGTGTAAATAGCCAGTACTCAGAAAACTGCACGTAGTTATTATATTTGAAGGAACATATCTATAGAGAAAATCAATTATACAAAGAGCAAAATTTAATAAAAGGCAGTAAAATAAACTTTGCGGCCTCGTTATGATCTGAAGTTACAACTAAAGCAGTATATTATAAAACTGAATTTACTTTTCCCTTATGAATTCGGCCTTCCCAGAAAATATTCCCTAGAGACTTTTGATTAAAAAATATATATGTTGATTAGTTGGAATCCAATCTTTCCAAACACACATTATGTCGAACATGCCCCTGCTTCAAGACCTATGTACTTGCTGTTCTCTCTGCATAAACAGTATTTCCCTGATTATCACATAGTTTGCCCTTAGATTCACTAAGGTCTCTGTTCAAAGGTCATTTGTCTAGAAAGGTGTGTCCTGGCTACATTTTTTTTTTTTTAAAGCGCTCTCATCAATCTTTATCCATTTACCTTGCTTTTTAAAACTAGAAACTGATGCCTAACAATATCGAGTTATATATTTATTTGTAATTACCGCTTTTCCTAAAATTTATTCTCTGTGAGGAAAGGGACCTTGTCAGTTTTATGTACCGTGTATCTCTAGCTTTTAGAATAGTGTCTGCTATAGAGTAGGTGCTCCATATGTATTTGTTGAATCATGAGTAAATGCATGAATAACTGAATATAATAATCACTTCGTCGTATCATGTTCAACTCTTTGGTATAGATTTTGATGAGTCCATCATAATCTCCATCTTGATTTTCTGTTTAGCTTTAAGTTTTTGATCATGTTTTTCACTTTGTTCCATATTTACATCATATATATGTATGTGTTTTTCTTTTTTATTCGTTTGTTTGTTTCGGCTGTCCATAACAGCAACAACAAAACCAATCTCTGTTTGTGTCTTATAATACACTAAATTATTTTTTGGAAGACTGTCCTATATAACCCGTCCTTATTTTAGGATATTTCACTTTCATGATGTCATGAAATTTTAATATGTCTCTGCTTATTATTTTCTTGTGATCTTGAGCAACAATCTCTGTGAGCTTATCCGTAAAAGAGAGCAGAAAATACTTACCTTGTAGGTTTGTTGAATGGATTTATTAAGATAATGATTTGATGTAAAGCACCTAAAATGTTGATTCTCAGCTACTACGCCAAAATCATGTAGGAAATGTTGCCGTTCATTGCCCAAAATGATAGTTCTAGTGAGGAAGGCAATGATTTCCTGAGGACACGAGACTGAAAGGTAGATTCACAGGCACCAGTTTCTTTCCATTTGATTCTTAGCTTTTACACATTTACAGAATTTCATGATGAGATTTGGAGTCTGTGTGAAGACTTGGATTAGACATAATTAACTCACATGTGGATTTCTTCCTTGTCCTTTAAAGCTCTACATTTGATACCTCGAGCTATCAACAGGTTGCTGACGACAGTCTCTATATTTGCTCTTCCTGGGACACCCTGGCATACTCTTTCCAGGGACCGTTGTTCTTACCCTCACCTTTGTACCTTCCTACCAGAATACAGAATTGGGGTGATAATGTGCCTGGCCACATTGCCCAGGCTCTCCTCCAGGCAGAAGTGGCCATGTGGTTAAGTCCCAGCCAGTAGAACGGAAATGGAATTTTCTCAGTGAAACTTCTGGTAAAGCACTTTAAAACACAGGGATTGGCTTAGCTTGCATGTGACTTTGACCTTTTGCCTACATTCGTCCTAAAACATAGGCATGACAGTTAGAGCTTTACTATCCAGCAGGAGACCACAGGGTGACCTCAAGAGTGGAAACCCTGAAGTAAGAATGTCAGAGCAGAAAGTGCCTGGGTCTCTATGAGAGGAGCCTGAACTACCACCTCTACCACCTCCTGATTTCTCTTTAAGAGGGGTTTGGCC